>JBBPBX010000193.1:109426-133175 GCA_038048925.1 Garcialebias charrua | reverse complement strand
TACTTCCTCAGGTAGCTGAGACGAGCTGGTCTGAGCAGCCCAGTCCTCACCTCCTTCTACAGGTGTGCAGTGGAGAGCATCCTGTGCTCCAGCATCAACGTGTGGCATGGAGGCTGCACAGCTGCAGAAAGAAAAGCTTTGCAGAGAGTGAAGGCTGCACAGAAGTCTGTTGGAGTCAGCCTCCCCATCATCACAGACATCTACACCTCTAGATGTAGGAAGAGGGCCACCTGCATCATGAAGGACCCCACTCACCCAGCACATACGTTTTGCCTCACTCCCTTCAGGCAGAAGGTTGAGGAGCATCAAGTGCAGAACCACCAGGCTGAGGAACAGCTTCTACACTGAGGCTGTTAGACTCATTAATACTATAGTCAGGATTATCACTGTGGAAATTACTGTGAAAAAAATCACTGAAATGCCACTTGATTATGTGCTGCTGACTATCCATGTTGCTGTGTTCATTCGTCCTCATCTACTTGCACACACTCATGTTTGTGTTGCTGTTGTTTAGCGCATTGTTTGTACTATTAGTACCGTTACTTAGTATATTCTTAGTTTAGCTCTTAGTTTAGCGTATTTCTTAGTTCATATCTTAAATCTTATTACTGTTTTTCTTTACAATTTGTATTTTTGTTGGATGTAACTGGGACCCTATGTACATAAATTTCATTCCACCTCATGTACCACAAGTGAATTCTTTTATAAATGTAGAAAAATCGAATTTTTAGAAACAACAACAACAACAACAACAGCAACAGCAACAGCAACAATATCTACTTGGTTTAGAGCTCTGGGATAAACTAAACAGTTTAGCTGAAATATGACAATAATTACATTTCTATTCTTGCTGAGCTGCTTCCTTACAGACAGTAAGAATACTGTCCCCACAGAACTTTGAGAAACAGATTTCTGCTCATGTCATGTAATTCAGGATGTTGGGGATCCAATGGTAGGGGGCAGATATAATAAGAGAAGCAGTTGCTGCCTGTCAGACTAAGAAAGGTTAAAGAGCTTTTTGTAAACAAGCTGGGGGTCAAAACTCTACAAGAAGAAAGATCATTCATTCAAAACTGTTGCATATTTTCCCAGGAGTTGATGTGCCAGGAAGTTCACCCCAAGGCCAGACTGATAGTGGTGAGGAACTGGATAAATACACAATCTGCATGCATGCACTTCAATTAAAATTGTTCGGTGTTGAAGGTGTTGACAAGATTAGAAGAAGACTGGCTTTTTTGAATGTTTGACAAAATATATTGAATTTGTACAAGCCAAAGGAATTCTGCAACAATGTGAAAACACAAAAGCATGCAAATGTTAACCCTGCTAAAGGTGGCTCTACCGGCTACAAAACTTATCTTTTGCAGCCACATTTGTATTAACTATTCAATAAACAAACGGTGACTAAGTGTAACTGGTTGTTTTATTCTTGGTCATAATTGGTTGTTTTATTCTTGGTCATAAATTATTTAGAATATGAGGAGGATTGCGTTTGTTTCATTTTATCCTGACACTGAAACCTTTAAAAATAAAATAACCATGACAGTGACTAGATTAAAAAACATAAACAAACCTAAAAATCTATGTCGTGCATTATTGAATAGTTTCAGCTAGACAGATAGCTATTGCTTCTTTGAAGAAAACAAACAGGTTGAGAATAAAACCCAGGTGTGCACAATGCATCTGAAGAAAATTGGTCTCTTTTCATAGCTGTACTGTGTGTGCAAAGGAAACAGCAATCTACAGAGACCTAGTTTATTAGTTTTACGTTGCACATGTGTGGGTTATAAGTGTCCCAAACTGAAACCGTACAACTTTACTCACTCTGTGTCACAATCACTCAGAAAGTCCAGTGATAAAACAAACTATTTATTAACCAAAAGGAGTAAGCAAAGATGCTGACGAGGCATCAGCTCTACTTAAAAAAAAAAACTGGAATATGAACAGGAGCTAGATGTAGGAGGGATCAAGCTGGTGGAAACATTGCACTTGATGCTCTGCTGCCTGAGACTTGAGGAGACTCAAACATTTAATGGGTGACACTAATTACAAGAATACCAAA
Organism: Garcialebias charrua; assembly: GCA_038048925.1. NCBI lineage: Eukaryota > Metazoa > Chordata > Actinopteri > Cyprinodontiformes > Rivulidae > Garcialebias > Garcialebias charrua. Next base: position 131,113 of record JBBPBX010000193.1, on the reverse strand, counting down.
CACCTGGTGAGGACACAAACAGTTGAGCGGGGCACGCACAGATTCCCACAATCTGGTTCTTACAATTGATGTTTCAATACGACAATTCTAACATCTTCTCCTCTTTAGACATCATAACTAAATTGTGTTTGTTCATATGTAATATAAGCAGTTTTATCATAGCCTAAAGTATGTCACTTTTTCATTTTTGATCCAATATTCTCTAGTTTTTAAAGTTCATGCTCAATAATCCAGGTTAAAAAAATCCAACAAAGTTAAGTTAGGTCCTCTGGACGGATTCTTTGTGTTGAAACATTTCGTCCTTCATCCAAAGGACTTCATCAGTGCGAGAAGCCACAACAGTCTCAGTCACAGGTGGTACACTCATATAGTGGACCAACCAGTTTGATGGTGGTAAATTGCTTTCTGTAGTTCGCCCTCTCCCCCATCAACTCCTCTGAGGCAGCCACAGCCAAAGTGGTTCAAAACATCAAAGTTCATGCTCAATGATCCAGATAAAAAAATCCATCCAAGTTCAGTCAGGTCCTCTGGATGGTTTCATTGTGTTGAAACACAATGAAACCGTCCAGAGGACCTGACCGAACTTTGTTGGATTCTCTAGTTAGATTTTGCCTTTTTTTTTATATCATTGACAGTAACTATGATCTTTGTTAAGGGTGAGTACCATAGTTCCTATCCAATCTGCATGTAAATCTACATAACCCGGCCCCTCGTGCAGCTATAAAGATTGGAACTCCACCCACTCCAGATATTTCTGATTTGATAAAGCCTCCAAGATGGCAAGCAAAACTTCTTCAGATTAGAAGTCTGTTTTTTGTTTTTTTTGTTCATTTGTTTGTTTTTAACTTTTTTGGATTGACCCTGACCTAAATAACTGAGTTTCTTCACCAGTATAGCCATGCACTTTGGGAAAGGCACTCTAGAAGTAATGTGTGTGTATGAGAAGATGTCAAGGAAAGTTGCTGATTACAGTAATCGTCTTTGTTTCAGTTTGAGATGCAGACCACCAGGACTCATCCCCAACAGCATTGAGAATCAATTCCACCAACAAGGGACATAAAGCAGAAGGGATACTTTGGGAAGCTTTGAACAAGCGAGTGTGAGGATAAGACACTTTACCATTGAAGCTCTCTCACACAAAATTTACGAGAACTGCCAGAAGCTGTACTCCGACCCAAGACCCTGACAGAAGATGTTTTCAGTTTTGGGGTCAGCTGTGGCTGACTGGTTAGAGCAGTCATCCTCCAATGGGAGAATTGGGGGTTCAATTCCACCAGCAGTCACATGTTGAAGTGTCCCTGGGCAAGACACTGAACCCCTCATTGCCTCTGATGTGTGTCCCATCAGTGTTTGAATGTGATCTAAAGCACTGATTAGTATCTACTGATTCACATTGGCTTTGTAGATGTATAGTAAAGTGCTATATGAATGGATGTGTGTGGAGGTAAATGAGAGCACAGATTGTGTTGTAAAGCTTTGAGTATCCTGATTAGACAAAAAGGCGCTATATAAATACAGTCCATATACCTTTTTTGTGAAAATGATCAGCTTTTGCAACTTAAGAAAACCAAGGAAAGGTAAAAGGTACATTCTACAAACTACATCAGTAAGCAGCTTCTTCACAAAGAATAACCAGTCACAACAGGAGGAAGCCGCCAAGACAAAGGCTCTGGAGCAAATGGGTTAATAATCTGTCCAATCTGATCCTGACACAGCCAGTGATGGACTTGCTTTCTATAAGACCTGAATTGTGCTGTTTCTTCTTACCACAGGCCTTTCAATGCCACTCTACTGTTGGAACTTGAAACAGTGGACAGGGTGCTGCACTATTTGAAATTTCTCAAATTTCATTAACTCAAGAATTTGAAACTAAACAAAAAAAAAGTGATGGAACAATTTCAAAAAATCAATCAGGAATATGTAATTTCAACAAGTTTTGTATGATAATATTTGCTTGTTTATAAATATTGTTTTGTTTGTGCTTTTTAAATCATGCCAAACAGAATTATTGTATAGGGAGTTTCTAACTGGCATTTATTATTGATTTTATTTATTATTGTATTTTTTACAGTAAGAGGTAAACGGATGTATCAGCATTTTTCATGTTCAGGCAATTTTGCTGTAATATAACATTTAACAGATGTTTCAGAGTCTTTTGATTGAAGATCAGCGAGTGAATGTTTTCATCCAGAGTTTGTAACATGATCTAATTAATACCAGAAGCAGGACTGCTAATCAAAAATATATGGATTTTCATTACAAGATATTCATGTTTAAGTTATACTTTTGATGTATATTTTTGATTTTCTCTCACAAAAGTGCATTTTAAAAATGTCATTATTTTGACCTTCAGCTGTTCTTACTACAGTACTAAACAGTTTCCTTGTAAAAGTTTTTAACTTCTTCATGTTGCTGTAAAATGGCCTAACAGTGATAAATGATCCAAGTTTAATTTGATCAAATAATAAAACGTTTTATTTTAAAACCACCAGATCGTGAACATGGCCAGGTGAAAAATAATGTGTCTGAAAAGTGAAAAACTAGGGCCTGTCAGGGTGTGTCATGCCTAATATCAGGTTAATAAAGACAGATTATAAACATGGTTACCAGAGTCAGGTGATTAACATTCTTGGACAAAATGTCCTTTGCTGCACAGAATAAGTTTTATTTAAAATTTGAAGTAATGACTAAAGATGTGTTTAAAAAATATGTAAATAGTAAGATAAAATCAATTTAAAACTAATATTTTCCCATGACCCAGTTTTCCTTAGTATTTTTTTACCTTAATAGGAATAAATCTACATGGTAAATAAACCATTAGGTTTATCTTTATGTCCCACAAACAGGACATCGAACTTCATGTGCGGTATCTGTCAGCTGATGTTGATGTTCCGCATTATGGATTGAATGAGAGCTCACTTTTCAGCTTGCATAGCAAAATGTTGTGTACTCTTCTCTTGGCCTTGTATCAGGGAAAGAGGCACTCATTCTCTCTGCATCATTTCTTCCTTTAGCTGAGCCTGCCAAGTTATCTAAAGGTGACACTGTGGTGCACCTAATGCACCCATCATAAATCACCTGTAATTACAGCCAAGTTAAAAGCTACTGTAGTCTGCTGTACATTTCCATTTACTTAAGAGCAAGTCTACAAGGATGTCATGAAAATATGACAATTGTATGTTAGTCCTGATTATTAAAAAGAGATACCAGGTGTCTAACTTGTGTCTTTTACAGGGAGGACAGAAAAAAGGCAGCTTTCTGACTCTAGAAACACTTCTAGGTCAAGGTTATGCTCAAGGACGTGTGATCTGATGCATAAAGATTCACAGCTTTAAGTAAATATCTGTGGAAATGAGTGAACATTTACCAGATGGTGAGTAATCGGATTATTTATTTAGATATTGTACATACATAGTATTTCTTCACCCTCTTTGAATTGGAACTTAACTAGGCCAGTTAGCTTTTTGTAGTAACATTACAGCCAGAAAAGCATCCTGTTAAGAGCCATCTGATCCACCCTTTGGCCATGAGAAATAGACATTCTTTAGGATTTAACGTAAATCCTCTGAGGTTGGGCCAATCTGTCACCTTGCATATAGCGGTTCTAGTTTTTGTCTCACAATTAGTCATCCTCCCTTGATGCCCACTTACTCGTCCATCCTGCCTGCCACTGTTGTGTCAGCAGGGTCTATTTCTGCTCAGTTCATTGAGCAAACAGGTTGGAGAGGCACTATCAGTGCCCTCCAGTTGTCTGCATCCTGGGAGTCCAGCAGGCCATAAGCCCAGCAGCCTGCTGCAGGGCTCCCCACAAGTTCACTGCTGCCTGTGCTTTTTGCAGCACGCCATGCTCAAATTTTTCTTCTGTTGCTCTGTTTTGCTTCACATCCACTCACACACTATTGAAAGCACAGTGTGTTTTCAATTTAATTGTTTTTCATTGTCACTCCTTCATCTATTTTTCTCTATTTTAATTAGTGTTTGCTTCAAAAGGCAAAAATGATTATAATTTAGCCTGTGTCTGTGTGCGTCTGTTTGTGGAGGTGTTTTTTTTTTCTGTATAATTTGTAAAATATCTCATGAATCGGAGGACAAATTTTAGCGAAACTAAGAAAGGAATCCCTGCATGCACATTTACAACCCAGCGTTTGGAGTCAAACCCACTTGAGATGGATGCCTCAGCTAAGCAACTTTAGCAAATATAAAAATGGCTACTAGCTGGCTAACATTTGGCATAGTAGTAGCTGAGAGTTATGCTCAACACATTTAAAAGTGCCTGTACATCTCACCATGTTGCACGAGATCACGCAAAACAGGTTTATTTTTATTTTTACTTTGATCAAACTGCTCCTCATTATGATGATGTCATTGCAAAAAACCCTTCAGAGAACAGCACCAGGATATACTGTATGCATTCCTTCAAGGACTGTTTGGCCTTTAATTAGACACATTTCTCTCCTTGTGTCAAGTTGACAAGATAATATAGGTTGGTAAACCACATGCATTTAGCTACAATTAAATGCAAAGGGAAAAAAAGGTGAAAAGTATCCAGAATATTGCCAATAAATATATTATATATTCTGTCTTTGGTCATTCACATCTCATTCATATAATACATTTTTATAAAGGCTGTAAAATGAAAATTTTTATGACAAAGAGTCACGAGTCTCTTGCTTTCATTTACAAAACTATTGTGGTTCGAGTTTTAGGCCTTAATTTAATCATTTTATACAATACAATACAACTTTGTTTATAAAGCACTAAAAAACAACACCACTGGCCAAAGTGCCAATGGTGTTGTTGACAAAAATGTAAAAAAAATAATAATTTTACTGCAATGAGAGCATTGTGTTAAAAATAATTGTATTATTAAGGCAATTATTTATTCAAACATAAAAAAAAAAACTAAATGCAAGACAGTCCTCATTAAATACATGGCTGCTCCTCTATACATTTTTGCACATTTGCAGGGTAAGCACCGGTTGACAAACAGAGCTACTTGTGGAGAACCAAGATAACAACAAGTCAATTACTGAGATGTATTGAGTCTAAATTTGGAAGCTGTGGCTTCCCTCTTCTAGGCAGAGCAGGATGAATGTGGACCTGCATGTCTCATGGGTAAGAAAACATCTGCCAGCAATACCACCAAGTGGGATGGGGGTTGGGGTGGATGAGCGTCTTATTTGGCAACTGAAATATGTTTCAGCCAACAGGCTTGAAAAAGAACTACACTGCACTAATGTCTCCTGTGCCTGAGTGAGGGTGAAATTTATGTTATTTTAATCATTTCTTCATTCAGCCTGCTGTTTGCAACATACTTGCAAGCTTTAGGACTGAGTATCAAGTAGAAATAAAATACTGTTTAACCTTTAAGAAGGTTTGTGCATAGAGCTGAAAATAGCCTCTGTTGGTTCGTCAGTATGTGCATGTTGTGAGTATGATCATATGAAAAATAAATGATCGTGCCGACTTCCATTTTGGTGTGTGGCAGCATAGGCATTCAGATGCAGCCATTTATGAATATATGTTAAACTTGTGAGCTGTATAACTTGAAATATAAGCAAAACTTCAATTTTAGAGTGTGGTTGGAAATGGGTGTAAAAAAAGGTCCTTATCAAAATTTGGGTTGTAAAGTCAAAATCCAAAATGGCCACCACCATACTACCCCTTTCATTGAAGAAACATGCTTTCTACTTTTGATATTGCTTAAAAGTACAGTTTCCTCAAATGATTGGGGTGCCACTTGGGGTGGCCAACAATCAGCATATGGTGGGGTTTTTTGGCCACCACTGGCCACCCTCTGGCTCTGTAATCGCTCCTGGTGGTGGATAGGCTTGTTCCTTCAACTTGCCAGGATTCGTCACTCTGCACTGCCGCGGACAAGTAAAAAATAATAATAATAAAATCCTTCCTCTCTTCTTGTATACAGTGCAACTCATACCCACTGGGATATCTTGCACCAAAACCTTTAAGGTTTAATTGCAATCCCAGTTGAATTCCATTCCAGAAAAACCCTCAACTCAAAAACTTCAAACATTCACTTTTTAAATCCCTCTGCGATGAGGACATCAGCTAATCGATTTTATTAATTTATTTATTTATTTAATCTGTTTCCTCATATTTTTTGCATTTCTGCTTTTATGAACTTATAGATTTCCAGTTTGAAAAACATGAATGTGTTTATGTATATGCCGAATATAGTTAACTGCAGTGCTGATTTGCTCATTCTAGGGGTTTTTGTGTGGGGACTACACTGTTTTATTAAGAAGCTGGAGAACCTGTCTGATTACAGCTGCTTTTGGGTTTAATGACAACCAACACAAAAATATGACTTTCTGTAAGGGATTTTAAACATTTGATAAGGTCACTGGAAAAAAACAAGTAAATATGTTATTGTTTAATATGGCAACGCGAAATCGGGAAAACGGACGTTAAACCAAGATAGATAGATGGCACATTGCTTTGATTATTATAACACTACTTGTTACTTTTAATTGCTTTTTATTGTTGTATATTGTTGTCTGTACTTTATGTTGTCTGTCTAAAACAGGTCTCTCTTGAAAATGAGTCCTCGTGACTCAATGAAAAGGTTGAATGAATGAATGACAGCAGAAAACTGACAGAAATACAGTATACGTTTTATAGTTTTTAGAATTTTACATGGTTAATAAAGAAGCTCTCAGCCATCCACCTCCTTAAAAATAAATTAAGAGTATAAAGCACAAAAACAGAAAGCTTAATTTTTTTTTGCAGCGATTGGTTTTCTCTTTTAATTTTGAATCCTGCCACCAAGTATTCTCCTGGTCACCAAACCCTTTCTGCATTCATTTGTGCATGTTCGACATCGTAAGCACCCTTTGGCATCATCGTACCTCAAAAACTCCCAGTGAAATTTAAGTTTGTAAACCGACTTGGTTCTTTCAAAGCAATATTGGTTTCTGTCAGAAGCTTCTTGACCTCGTGTTTGTCTTTCAGAACCTTTTTTTAGGCTCTCAAGGTCCCATTTTCTGCACATTTCCTCCGATTTTTCCTCTATAAACTCAGTGCAGTTGTATTTTCTCATGATGCAGTTTAACACTGAAGAGCTGCAGTCACATGACCCTTGACGATGGGAATAGTCTCTTTGGAGTGAACGTATTTAATTTATTTTCCCAACTAAAAATTGCATGTCTGTGTCCATAATGTAAAATTCAATTATATCTGATTTCATTATTAATAACTAATGGTTCTGTTTTTCAGTTTTACAGCTTTTGAAAAGGCCAGACAATGCCTGTTTTGGCAGAAAAATACAGATGGTATCAATAAATCATAATAATCTTACTCTATAACGTGTAACAACAAAAAATGAAGATCATTGACAATTTTTTAAAGGGTTTTAAAGTGTTGACTAAAGTTCATGTGGTTTATTTTTGCTGTATTACACTTAAAAATAATAAAGTATTTCATATTTTTTTGGTTTTTGGGTGTTATCATTGATGACAAACTGACATGGAAACAACACATACATTCTGTAAGAATAAAAATAGCTAAATCGATTGCAGTACTGTACAAAGTCAGAGACCTATTGAATGATAAAGCTCTGTATTTGTTGTATAACACAATCATTGTTCCACACTTAATCTATTGTATTGATGTTTGGGGGAAAGCGTGTAAAACAATCACAAAGCCTATTTTTGTATTACAGAAAAGAGCTGTAAGAATTATCACTAGAAAACATTACCGTCATCCATCTAGTACATTATTTTATCAACTGAAGTTATTGAAGTTCCATGATTTGGTAGATTATAATATTTTATCAGTTATGTATAGGGCTCAGAATAACGCATTACCTTTAAATATCCAAATGCATTTTGTTAAAAGACAAAGTTGTTATAACCTTAAGGGGACAGAGATGTTTGTAAAACCACAATTCAGAACTAGTTTGAAGGGACGTTCTACCTCAATCCAGGGAATTAGATTATGGAATGGCTTGGAGAATGTAGTTAAAAATGCCAAGTCAATGTTTACATTTAAGAAAATGATCAAAATGAATTTGTTAAAAAATATATATATAAAATGACGTATTGTGTATTGTATTAGTTAGAAAATTAGAAAGAGTAAGTAATTTTGTACTGTTGGTGGAAGATTATTATTGTTTAATCTGATTAGAAAGAGTAAGTCATTTTGTACTGTTGGTGGAAGATTATTATTGTTTAATCTGATTGTTTGAAAAAAGGGGCAGATATAATAAGATTTATTCTTCTTTCTGCTACCTTTCATTTTTTTATATTTTGTACATTATCATTTATGGGATTGTCTTGTATTGTGTTTCTTTTGTAAAAAAAATGAACAAATTTAATAAACATAAACACACAAGCATATTGAATATAATTGGATCTTTAGGTGAAAAAGTATTTTGTCAATCAGTGTTCTACTACTTTTATTTATTTTCTTTTCTTTTTAGCAATAATTGTGTGTAGTTTTGTGTACTTCAGTGAGAAAAAGAAAAAAAAAGTCCTCCAGCACAAGAAGGTTATAGTACTTTTTGTTTGATAAGAAAATTTCTAATTACAGTATTTGCCACAATTACTTTGTTGAAGAGGTTCATTTGTATATGTCTTTGAGATCAGACTGGAATCAGAAAATTGATTTGCCATCGGTTGTGAAAAATAATGAATCTGAGAAAACTGTCTATCCTGCTGTTGAGGAACATCTGTATGTCAACTCATTGGGACAGACAGAGACTGCATGGATACCTCCCAGCACAAAATGTCACATTCATGAAGAACATTCTCATGAGCAGCAGCTATTTTGCTCAGGGAACAAAAATTAATCCATCTGGTCTCATTGAATATTTGCAGAAAAATGCAAAAGTCCTTTTACAAAAACTGGCAGGAGAAAGAACAGACAGCATTTGGAGATGGTGTGCAGTTTACTAATAGAAGCAAGATTCTTCCTTTGATGCAAAAGATCAAACTAGTGAACAAAAAGCAGTTTGGACAAATCTGTTTAAAATAAGCTTAATTAGCTCTTATTGTGGCAGCCAGATATAAACTGACATTTGCAATAAAGATGAAAACACAAGATGAATGAATTATTACAAAACTTGAGACATGCAAGTTTATTGCTTGGTATTAAATTGCGTCTCACTCTTGTCCAAAATACTTCAGCTCAGCTATTAACAGGAACTCGTGGGTTTGATCACATTATACTTGTTTTGTCCTCCCTTCACTGGCTCCCTGTACTTATCAGAATTCAGTTTACAATTCTCCTGTTGACCTTTATGTGCATAAATGGCCTTGCACCTCCTTATCTCTCTGAACAACGTGGCTGTTCCAAAAACAAGACCGAAGCTCAGAGGAGATTGGGCTTTTTCAATCACGGAGCCCAAACTTTGGGAAGTATCTGCGCCCCAACATTAAACAGTCACTTCACTTCCTGTTTTTAAAATCTGCTAAAAGCACATCTGTTTGCACCGTGTGACTTGATTTAATCAGAGTCAGAGTCAGAGAGAATTTATTGTCATTTGCACCGCATGTAGTACATGTGTTGAAAACGAGATTATGTACACAGGGTCCCAGTTACATCCAACAACAAATGCAAGAGAAAAACAATAATAACATCTAGGATTAACTAAGAGAGACATCAGCTAGTAATACACTAAGCCCTAATGTAGTAGAAAAACATCATTATAAACAGCAGCACGAACATGAGCAGATGGTCACAGATGAACGCAGCAACAAGAAACAGATCAGCATCAGCATGATGTGACATTTTGCAGTGTTTATTCTTATTATTTATTTATTCATGAGTCTGACAGCCTCAGGGTAGAAGCTGTTCCTCAGTCTAGTGGTTCTACATTTGATGCTCCTCAACCTCCGTCCCGAGGGGAGTGGTGCAAAGAGTGAGTGTGCTGGGTGAGTGAGGTCTTTCATGATGCAGGTGGCTCTTTTTCTGCATCTGGAGGTGTAAATGTCTGTGATGGTGGGGAGACTGACTCCCACAGACTTCTGTGCAGCCTTCACCACTCTTTGTAGAGCTTTCCTCTCTGCAACTGTGCAGCCTCCATGCCACACGTTGATGCTGGAGCACAGGACGCTCTCCACTGCACACCTGTAGAACGAGGTGAGGACTGAGCTTCTCAGACCGGCTCGTCTCAGCCGTCTGAGGAAGTAGAGTCTCTGATGACCTTTCTTGATCAGGCTGGTGGTGTTATTGCTCCAGCTGAGGTTATCATTCATGTGTACACCCAGGTATTTGTAGCTGGAGACCACCTCCACCGCAGATCCACCTATATACAGTGGGGTGTGGGTGTGTTTGTTCCTTCTGAAGTCCACAATCATCTCCTTCGTCTTCTTCACATTCATGTGAAGGTTATTCTCTTTGCACCAACTCTCCAGATGTTCCACCTCCTGTCTGTAGCTGGATTCATCATTATCTGTGATGCATCCCACCACAGCTGTATCATCTGCAAACTTAACAATATGACAGCCTGGATGTGTGGCTGTACAATCATATGTGAGCAGAGTAAACAGAAGAGGGCTCAGCACACATCCCTGAGGAGAGCCAGTGCTGAGGGTGATGGTGGAGGAGGAGAAGTTGTGGATCTTCACGGACTGTGGTCTGTTTGTTAAGAAGTCTAAGACCCAGTTACAAATAGAGGGGCTTAGTCCAAGTGTGGATAGTTTGTCTATCAGAGTTTGGGGGATCATGGTGTTGAAGGCAGATGTGAAGTCCACAAAGAGCAGACGCACGTATGAGTCCTTCTGATCCAGGTGGGTGAGAGCAGTGTGGACCACGGAGGAGATGGCGTCCTCTGTTGATCGGTTCTCACGGTATGCATATTGATGAGGGTCCTCGTTGATGTTGACGGCTGTCTTGATGTGGGACATGACCAGTTTCTCAAAACATTTAGCGACTATCGGGGTGAGGGCCACCGGTCTATAGTCATTCAGACCAGTCACTGTGGAGCTTTTTGGGACTGGGATGATGGTGGCAGTCTTCAGGCAGGTGGGAACTGACTCCAGTGCAAGTGAGGTGGTGAAGATGTCAGCCAGCACCTCACAGAGCTGGTCCGCACATTCCTTCAGAACTTTCCCTGGGATGTTGTCTGGACCCGTAGCTTTATGAGGGTTGATCCTTCTGAGACTGCCTCTCACTTCTGCTGCGGTCACTTCTGCTGCGGTTAATATGTTATTGCTCTGCATTTCTATGTTTTTCTTTTGAAGGTTTCCATTAATTTTCAGTACTATCATTTTTATTGTGACTTTTTTTCTCTACACAAAATTACTCCCATTGATTTGACTGTTTGAGCACTTTGGAAACAGCTGCTGTTTTAAATGTGCTTTATAAATAAAGTTAACTTGACTAAATGATGACATGTCTTCTATCTATCTATCTATCTATCTATATATATATCTATCTATATATCTATCTATATATCTATCTATCTATCTATCTATCTATCTATCTATCTATCTATCTATCTATCTATCTAATAAACCACGCTTTCTATGTTTTTTGTTTGTTTATTTGCTTGCTTTAAAGTAAGTTTCAAAGCTTGCTCTTCAAATCATTGGAGTGGCCAAAGTTTAAGCTCTGGTTGCCAAGACCACCACTGGCCACCCCCAGAGTCTTCCACTGGGTCTGGTACCTTAGACAAGCAAAAGAAAATAATACCTCTATTCTTATACAGAGTGTAAGTCATTGAAATATTTTGCACCAAAAACATTAAAGTTTACTTGTATTCAATGTTCAATTCCAGTACCGAAAAACACATAAAAACAACAAACATTTACTATTCAAATTGCTCAGCGACATGAGACATTAGTGTTGTTCTGTTTTGTTTGTTTGTTGTAACAATACTTCATGGCTATTACTCTTATACTTTTGGTAAGCCTTTTTATTTCTCTTTTAAACAGTGTCACAATTGTCAGGAAAATGCACTGTGTTAAGCAGCACAGTATTCGAGTTGCACTTGTGAAAAACTTGCCAAATCTTTTCTGCTGAACAATTTAATCACAAAAAACCCTAAGATGAGTTCAAAGTCCACTGTGTTTTAATAACGTCTGTCCTTATAACTCACTTGATAGAAAATGAATCTAAATCTCCATCAAATGAGACTCGGTATTGACAAATAACTATTTTTGAAATGTTCTGCTCGACTGAAACCTATTTTTTTAGGGAATTGGACCACTTTGGGACACTTCAGAAACAATGCACAGCTTTATCACATGTTGACATACCTTGAAAGGAAAAATGGAACAAATTGCTGCAGGGGTTTTAAAGAAAACCTTTTTATTGCACTTGGCCAAGTGACTTTTTCAACCACAAAGATGTATTTTTTATTTTGACACTTTCTTGAATGGGCAGCTCCTCCTAAGGGCTGCAGAGACTGGGATCGAATCCGTCTTTTACTCTTTCTTTTTGTTCTGTTTCTACTCTTTCTTTTTGTTCTGTTTCTATCTTTTGTTTCGCATATTGATTTTCAGGGCTTGTTGTACACCTTGTAAGAACATTGAGGAAGAGTGAAATGTTTTACCTAACACCAGTCTGACTTTCAGAGACCCCTGGTGTAGAGGACACAACAGCTCACACTCATGTTATCTGTCATCAACATTTTTGTAAGTTACTTTTTTTTTTTTTTTTTACAATACAAAGGTTATATTAACTAAAATTTCATTGAAAGTGACAAATTTAGCTCAAGTCTGAATAAAAACTCTGGGAAGAGACTATTCAGACAAAGTGAAAACTGAGCCTTCTTTGATCAATTAGCTAGTGTTCCTATTGCTGGTTCTGTGGTCAGTACCAGTCTCACAAGTGGTTGAGAAATGTCAGTGAGGCAGTAATGATGATGTCATCAACTCATTTTGAACTATAATGTTAGTGGATAATTTGTAAACCCAAAATAAAAAATTCAGTACAGTACAGCCTCTCATCTAGTTCTGTATTGCACTAGTTTCAACGTTTTCAGATAGTCTATAAACATTTAAATATGGAATAAGTTTGACCAGGAAGGGGTGGTGTAGGGGAAATTGTCTGTTGGATAGCTTGTGACTTTTTTTTCTCTTTTTTTGTTGTTGGCAGTAATGAAAAATGTACTTTAAAATGTAGGACATATGAGAAGTTAAAGAATGGCAAAGACCAGTTTGTTCTAGTTGTACATTCAAAGAGCAATCTACAACAGATAAGATATTAACTGTTCAGAATTGTTCCACAAAATACCACATAAAAAAAAAAAATTCTGAACTTTTACTTGAGGATTGCATAACATTTAAGACCCATTCATTCGTCCATCCATTTTCTTACACTTGTTCCAAAAGTCGGGTCATGGGGACAGCTTGAGCAGGGAGACCCAGGCATTTCTTTCCAAAGCCTCCTCTTCCAGCTCTTCTGGGAGGATTCCAAGGCGTTCTCAGGCCAACCAAGAGACATAGTCTCTCCCCTGGGTCCCAGGTCTTCCCCTGGGTCTTCTTCAAGTTGAAATTGCCCAAAGTACTTCCTAAGGAGGCACCCAGGAAGCATCGTTACCAGATGCCCAAACCACCTCAACTGGCTCCTCTCTATGTGGAGGAGCAGCAGTTCTACTACGAGTCTTTCCTGGATACCTGAACTTCTCACCCTTTCTCTAAGGGAGAGTCCAGCTACCCTGCAGAGGAAACTCATTTCAGTGTTCTGTATCCACACTCTCTTTCTTTCAGTCACTACCCAGAGTTTGTAGTCATAATAGGTGATGGTAGGAACAGGCTGACGTAACCAGAGCTTTGCCTTTCAGCTCAGCTCCCTCCTTCCAACAATGGACCCGCACAGAGTCTGCAATAGTGCAGACACTGCACCAATATGTGTCAATCTCACCCTTCATTCTTCTTGCCATCATGAACAAAACCCAAAGATACTTTAACTCCTCCTTGAGGCCGAACCTCACCATCGACCCGAAGAGAGCAATCCACCCTTTTTCGAAAGCGGTCCATGGCCTCAGATTTGTAGGTGCTAATTCTCATCCCAGCTACTTCACACTCAGCTGCAAACTGCTCTACTGAAAATCAGGGCACGATGTTGCCAACAGGACTGCATCATCTGCAAACAGCAGAGATAGAATCCTGAGACCACTGAATCGGAATCCCTCTGCCCCTTGGCTGCACCAAGAAATTCTGTCCATAAAATTTACATCGAGCAGCCCTGGTGGAGTCCAACTCCCAACATGAAATGGTCTGACTTACTGCTGGCAATGCGAACCAAGCTCTCCACCGCTTGTATAAGGATCAAACATCCCACAGTACTGTAATGGGTTCCCATTCCCATACTCACGGAGCACCACACACAGTGTACCCCAAGGGGTACACTTATATTGTTACACAGGAATGTCAACTGTGCTTTCTGAATTTGTCAAATTATTCTGTAGTGGCCTGTAGTCTCAGTTTGTTTTTAATGAATGCTAATACAGTATGCTGGTGAAGATTCTCAGTTGTCCAGGACATGATAAAATCAAAAAAGGCGTTATATACAAGATCAACTGGACTTTATTTGTCTTCTGTGTCTTCTGTAACAAATTCATTCATTCATTCATTCAACCTTTATTTATACAGGTTGAATGAATGAATGAATGAAGTCCAGTTGATCTTGTATTGAACGCCTTTTTTGCTAATACAGTATGTATGCAGAGGAGACTGAGGTTGTGGTCCTGAAAATGAATGGCTCATTAGAAACCTTTTCTTTGTTTCTGTTATCCTTATCAGTATCAAGTCAGTTAAGTGTATCAGTGTAAGACTCTCAGATTTATTAGATTATTAAAAGTATATGAACAGAGACTGTTAAATGTGCTGTATAGAGCACCACAATTAGACCATAAAATTTGTCAATGATGTAAATCTGGATTGATTTCCACTAGAAACAATGCATTTGGCAGAATAGTTATGTACTGTAGTATAAATTTTCATTTGGCGTCATAAACATACAGGAGGGTCAATAAAGCTATGACTGGATAAAACACATTGCCTTTTTACTATTCTAAAGTGAAGATGTTTATTAAAGAACACAACTCATGAGGGTATTCAGCTGTTGAAAAGGGAACTGTTTAGATGTGTGAGAAAAGTGCCATTTTAGTTGGTTTCTGGTGTGAGGCTTGCCAATAGAAGGCTTTTTTTAAACAGACGTCAGTAAATATTCACTGTGGGTATTCAGTTTGGAAGGTCAGAAAGCTCATACAAGGGCAGAAATGCAGACAATAACATGTCACAATATACTGTACATTGTCATTTGTCTTTAGCATAGTTTAGCATAGCATCTGATTACATTTTCTAAGGTCAGAATCTATGCAATATTTTTAAAGATTGTTTTAAGCCATAATTTTTATGAAGCAGTGGACAAACTCATAAAAAACAACTTGCTTGGTTAAGCAAGGCTACAGACTTCCCTGCACAATTGTCCTGAACCACCAACCTTTTTTATTTATTTCTGTCATCTATTTGCTTCTTCTTAGTTTGTTTATAATTAGGTCTTAATCACGGCAGGTGATAGTGCTTGCGTCTATGAGTGTATTTATTTGTCTGTCTGTTAGTAAAATATCTCCCACAACTGGTCAACAGATATTAATGGAATTTTCAGAAATTGGTGGTTTTGCAACTGGCTAACTTTTAACTTTTGGAGTCAGTCCAATTCAAGATAGCCACCACAGCTCTTTGACCTTAGCAAACAGAAAAGTGGATATAGTTTAATCAGTTTTAAATGTATTGAGCTAAACTTTCATTTGGGAGTAAGGGAGACTGATTCATAAAACAAACTCTTAGTGCTAACGGCCCTGTCAAATAGTAACATTTTAGACAACTTATGCTGACATATGAAAATGTTGTCCAACACACTATACATTGAAGATGGAATAAGAATTTGTAACTTACATGTAATATGTGTGACCTTATGCATAGCTTATCTGATGCATACCTGTAACTTCCTCTTTTTCTACTGCTTATGTTTGGTCAGGTTACAGAGGCAACAGGTCCAAGAGAAAAACTGACACATCCCTCTCTCCAGCAAAACTTTTCATCTCGTCCTGATGAACCCCAAGGTGTTTCTAGGCCAGAAAAGCTACACAATCCCTCCAGCATTTCTTGTGTCTTTCCCGGGGCCTCCTACCAATGGACGTACCCGGAACACATCTAAAAGAAGGCATCTATCAAGCATTCTTATCATATAACCAAACCACCTCAAATCACTCCTTTTGATGCAGAGGAGCAGCAGCACTACTCTTCGACCTCCAACCGGATGGCAGAGTTCCTCACCCTATGGCTATGACTGAGCCTGGCCACCCTGCAAAAGAGGCCCCATTTCAATCACTTGACCACAAGATCCGACCTCGTCACCATAGGTGAGGGTTGGAATGTAGACAGAACAGTAAATCAAGACCTTTGACCTTTGACTTAGCTCTCAGCACTTTGGTTGGCCTTGTCGCTGTTTTAAGTGCTCTATAAATAAAATGGTATGGTAGCTCTTTCTTCACCATGATAGATCAAAGCAATGCCCACATTATGGATCCATTTCCCTCTCCATCCCACCATCATTTGTAAACAAGATGCACAGATACTGAAACTCCTCCACTGCAAGGATGAAGATCTGGTCCACTCTTCCATGACCAAGATGGGAGTCACACTGTTCCTCCCAAATTTGAGGTTTGACAATTGGCTGAAGCCTCCCTTCTAACACCCTGGAGTAAACCTTCCCAGAAATGGCGAGATGTGTGATCCCACAATAGTTGGAACATACTGTCCGGTCCCCCTTTAAATAAAAAAAAGAAACACCACACTGCTCTGTAACTCCACAGGTATTGTCCCAGTTCCCCATGTGACATTGAAGAGATATGTCAGCCATGACAGCCTCACAACATCCAGAGCCTTCAGCATCTCAAGGCAAATCTCATCCACCCCTGGCTCCCTGCCCCTGGGGAGATTTAATTTACTACCTCAATGACCTCTGCCATGGTAATAAACTCATCTTCCCTGAAGTCCTCAGACTCTGCCTCCTTAAAGGTAGGCATGGTGGGTGGGTTTTGGCAGTCCTCAAAGTGCTCCTTCCACCACTCAACAATATCTTCAGTTTGGGTTAGCAGTCCTCTGCCAAAAGCAAACAGCCTCAAAGGGGCTCACTTTCCTTTTCTGAGTTGCTGAACAGTTTGTCGGAACCTCCTCTAGGTCAAGTAAAAGTCCTTTTCCAAAGCCTCCTCAAATTCCTCCTATGCCCAAGTGTTTGTATCTGCAATCACCAAAGCTGAAGTCCTTCTGGCCAAACTGTACTTGTCAGATGCTTCAGAAGTCCTCCAGGACAGCCAAGTCCTGAAGGGCTCTTTCTTCAACTTGACAACCTCCATCATCACTGGTGTCCCCCAGAAGGTCCTTTGGTTGCCACTATGACAGATAGACTAAGCTTTTGTCCCTATTTACCCATGTTATAGGAGAAATTTGGTAGTAAGCTCGTATCCGAGGCCAAAAGGGGAGTCAAATTCAGATAAGACACAATTGTTGATTTTTCTTCAGGCAAACTGTTTTTCCTCATCAGCCTTGAGTCCTGCTAGAACTTTCCAGCCCAAAATGACCAAATTTATTAGTATTTCTACTTCACTGATCATCCGTGTTATTAGCATTCTTCAACGTCGATTCCAATGAATCCTCTGAGCCACAGGTGGCCTGCGATTATCACAAATCACCTCCATCTTACAGCTTAGCTAGTAAATCAGCTGATTTTGAGTACTCATAGCACAAACCAAACCTTCGCACTGACTCGGAAGCTTTGTCATGGCCAAAACATCTGCTGAAGTCTTTTTCAAAAGTCGATAAAACAGAGCCCGCCAATGCCAAAGAGCAAAACCCCTGCTATCATGAATCCAAATATATAAACATCTTCAGCATCCGCCTGAGACAGGACTGAGAGGCACGTCAGCTGCCAAACTCCCCACGGATCTCTGACGTACCCCGCAGCATGAGTCTCAGCCAGACAGGAGGGTTCTCCAGGCCCCTGTTGTTTTGTTGAAAAGATTTTGTCAATTGCGTTGAAAGTTCAGCTCACCAGATCCATTATAGCATTATTCATTCTGAGATGTGTACCAGAAGCTTCAAACACACAAAGAGCAAAGCAGGAGGAAGAGGAGAACAGGGGAATGGAGAGCAGGAGTGTCTGTCTTTATTAAGAGCAAGAGTAGTAGTGCTTTTAAGGAATACTAGTTCCATAAAACATCTGTTTATATTAGTATATGTCACAGTATCTTATTAATGCATACAGTGGTGCTAATACATTATTAAATAGCTAAAACAGATTAATGATTTCTGTCAAGGGTGTTAGTTTTATTTCCATATTTATGGACATGGTAATCCTGCAGCTCTTAAATTGGTCCTACAAGGTAACCGTATTTTAGACTTATAGAATATCAAGTTTCTTATTCCCCTATATGTAGTTCTCCCAGTCATCAGAAATCCTAGAAGTACAAGACAAAAGCAGGACAATATTAAGTGTACAACTTTGAAGATAAATGTTTACCTTCATATTCAACCTTTATAATGTTTTTTTTCCCTCAGAAGTCTTTCCAAGACATACTATAAATGTTTTTTTCTGAAGCATTCTTTACAGGCATTCAGGTGACTTTCCTCTTTTCATTTCCTTTTGTTTCATTAGTTTTTTTTTTTTGTTTGGTACTTTGAGCATCCGACCCATAGACTGCTTTTGTCACATAAAAGAAGAAAAGTGACCATTTTTAAAAATCAAAGTATAAACACATAAATAGAACATTTTATTTCCATTTAGTCTTCTCCTTTGTTAGCTGCTGTTGACAAGCACAGTAACACAGAGGTGACTTCAGGTTTAATATGTTACAGTGACGTGCGGTGAGGTTCATGGCTGGTGAGGCACTGTGCAGTTTTTTTCCACATGTATAATAAAAAACAGACAAAAAATGTTCTCCACGTTTTGGCTTCTGTCTGCCATAGCTTCTTCAGCACTTTGGATACTTTGGATAGCATTATTTTCTTCTTTTATAATACATGAACCCTACAGAGTAGTTTATTCACCATTTGATTGGCAGCAGTTAACGGGTTGTGTTTAAAATCTCATATCAGCAATCTTTACACATACAAACTGTAGCACACAAAAAAGCACATTTAATTTGGAGAAAAAATTATTTTAGTCTTACCTTTACTTATAAATTAAATTAAACTATAACAAAATCTATTTTTATTTTACAAAGAGCTGTGAGAATTATTACAAGAAGGCCTTAATGTCATCCATCTAATATATTATTTAAAAAAACTCAAAGTACTGAAGTTTTATGATTTGGTGGACTATACTATTTTGTTAGTAATAGAACCCTCAAATGTTCAAATGTATTTTGTTAAGAGAGAAAGTTATATATTAAACTTTTTATATCAGTTACAATAAAAAAGAATGTCAGAAAGAGCAAGTGATGTGTTTTATCATTCATGAAGCTTTTACTTTACTTACAAAGTACATTAAATAAACCGAATAAATACAGTGAATTTAGTAGCAATGCCCATTGTAGCACACCACACAGTAACACATCAGTAAAAAAAAGTACACCTGTCTTACAAATTTTTTTACCCTAGCCCATTTGTGCTTACATCCACTTTCTGATTTGCACCTTGTATAGCATTCCATCCTTTTGCTTTTGTATGTCCCTAATGAAGCTCTGACTTGCTCCCATCAAACACTAGACCTCCTGTTTCACACTTTCTGTCTTGTCACTTTCTATTGGCATTTCTGGGTCAGCCAACCATATGAAAGTAAAGGCACACACCTGCCACCGCCAAAGACCAGAGCCAGTCCTACCTTAGCATCCCATTTTAGTTTGGCTCTAGTAGCTGGACAGTTGTTTAAAGCTAGTTTTCTTCTCAGATTGATGGCTATTGAGCTGGCTGGCTGAATGGCTTCTCAGCTTGTTACATAAGTTTATGGCTGGAAGTATAATGGACTCCAGGGTAATCATATCAGCATCCCCCTCCCTCCTTTGTCTTCTCATCACTGTGCTTGCTCCTTTGCTCCTTCATGCCCATCCTGAATGAACTAAACGCTCACTGCAGTTGAGGTAAGGATGTCAGAAAGTGACTCAACTGTGCTCCCTCAGTTTTTAGGCATGTTCCCAGAATAGAACGGCGTTCACAGTGTGTAGAGTGGAAGCTAAACCCCAGAGGCTGGTTGTTTCACTCATTCAAGAGCAGTGGTACTTTGACTAGCTGACACACACACACACACACACACACACACAAGCACACACACAAGCACACACACACACTGCTAAACTAAAATTACAGACAAAACTGAGTAAAAGTGTGAGCACTTGCATCAACAACTCAAACTTGGCATGCACACACTCCCCAACAACAACAGCAATGTGCAACAGCTCAAGGAAGTCACCGTAAATTTAACAGTCTTTAATATTAAATGAAGAATGTTGAAATTATTTATTGATCGAGGCTGTTTTAAAAATGGCACACTTGTAAAAGTTCTATATTTTGTTCAATATCTTGTTGCTCGGTTGAAGTAGCTAAAAGGACCAATTTCAAAGAATCATGTTTTAATCATGGCCTTCGTGAGTATTTTTGTCCCTGTCCATTCTCCTAAACTTCCACCCATCTTTTTTTTTTTTCTTCTTTTTTTTCACATTTTAGACATGCTATAATAGCAAATTTTGGTTAGAAATTATTTAAAATTATGCACAATCGTGATTGTGGTACTGTTTCTATACAGTTGTATGGAAAATGTTCCAACTAAAGAAAGTGCTACAGTCAACTAAAGATAGATGTAAATCAATATTTAATGTTGGTTGCTAAGCATTGTCATCAAGACAGCCTAAATAATAAATCATACTGTTTCTGTTTGGTTTAAAACTATACAGTTGTATAGAAAATTATCCAACTGAATGTGCTATAGTCAACTAAAGATGGATGTTAATCAATATTTAATGTTAGTTGCCAAACATTGTCATTGAGGCAGCCTAAATATTAATTATAAAGTTTGAACTCAAATGTTTATGTAGCAATTTTGATACTTCAGTTTTGTTTTGTTTTCTTCGTTTTTCATTTTCAGTTTGTAAACCGAGGATTGTGTTTGAAGCTGACGTGAAATTAGAGTGTAATTTATTGAAGTGGCTCCACATAAGGCTTTGAAGTGCTAATCAAAAACATACAAAAAAAAAACCAAGGACTAACAGTCAACATAAAAGACAAAGCTAACTATATAATTTATTAAAATTGTAGTCATTTTTTTCTTTTAAAATTGATTAACTCCCACACAATCATGAGCAATAACTAACTCAGATGTTTTAAGTTGCCTTAATACTTTGCCAGTTATTTTATATTGATGTTTAGCATATCTCTTGATATAACTCAATCACGACAGACTAATCAAAAATTTGTGGATTTTCAAAAAAAATCATTCTACACTGACATATTGTACTTCACACTATTTAGCAATGTGTATAATTAAATAATTAACATGGTTTTTACAAAGTAACAATACTTGAAGTTTTCTAAGTCTTGGTTTACAAACATTCTTACAAATCATATAGAATTCGTATAAAATGTTCCAAAGCAGCATTCCACTTATAAATTTTATGTTTCTTAATTTTTTTCTCTTTTTTATTGTAGCAACTCTACTGTTAGTTGTTAATTTATTAAATGCTTTACCACAAGAGGAGATCTGCTAATTCTCATACAACTT
>JBBPBX010000193.1:95091-109370 GCA_038048925.1 Garcialebias charrua | reverse complement strand
CCATATATTTATGACAAATTAGGGAAATGTAAAACTGTAAGAATGACCTACATCCCCTGAAACCTGCAGGTGATCATCAGACTTTAACGTCTCTTGTCATGTTAAGTTGCCCTCTGAAAGGTCACACATTGCAAACTGCCCTGGCAGTGGAACGAAAAGGGCCAAACCGGCTTTGTCAGACTGACAAAGCAGGCAGCTAACCACCCTCTGGTCATCCTGCCTTTGAATGTGACGCAGCAGCAGAGGGTTCTGCTGACTCTCATGGATGCACAGTATGTAGCACTATGACGGACAGCAAGACTCTCCTGCTGAAAACTGCAGAGTGGGAGGTTTCCCTTCATCCCATGAGTCATATGCATTCATCCATGCAAGGGTATCTGACCCTGTGAGAAGAGATGTGGGGGATAAAATCCCCCAGGTCATCGTGTGCACACAGCTGGATGCAAAATGTGACAGACACATATTGTTGTATATCTGGTCTGACTCTTCTTTCTGTGGAAGAATGTCTCGGATGTTGTTTTGCTCACGAGGTAACGTCAACTCCAATAAAATTTAGGTTACTGTTTTACGCTATAGTCTTTAAAGCAAACAATGTCAATAAATGTCTTCATGAATCTTTACTTGATATTACCTAATATGGAAAATCAAACGACGGCAAAAATCTTGGAACTAAACAAACACATTTGCTCAAATATTTTTCTGGTGTATATGAGGTTTAGATTTGTTCCTTCTTTCTGGATTATTTATGAAATGTTTCCGCATAATAATCTGAGCCCAACTGCAAACATTTCAATTAACAGGAATATATCGGTATAAGTATGACAAAAATCTGGCGAAGAATGAAAAATCGTACATGCACATACATGATACAGAGTGGAGTGGTTACTGAATAAGCTGCAGGTGTGTTGATCAGAAGCAGAATCCAGGTGCCATAACATGACAGAAAGATAAATGAAATGAGAAATACTTTTGTTAAGTAAAATAGGAAGTATGGTACACTAGTATATAATAAGTTTAAAAAGTAAAATGTGATAGGAACGCAAGAAGTAGAAAATATGACACAGACAAATGAGCAAAACCATTTTTAATCATGTCAGTTGAATTGAGCATTGATGCTTCATTAGCATCAGCCTCATACAGTATGTACAGTACCTTCTTAACAAATAGGTCCTATTAATTATACACATTTTTACCGTATTTGTGTTTGTACATCCATACGTAATGTAATGTTGCCACTGAGGCTTTAACTCAAGAAAACGTGAAGGTAATAACCTGCAAACTGAAAAACACCAAATATCCTCTTTGTGCTTTACCTGTGGGGTTTCTATAGAAGGTTAATTGAAGAAGTCCCATTCAAATTATGAAAAGGGTTTCATCATACCTCTTGTGCTACAATAAAAAGTTGTCTGATGAATATTGAATGTGAAGAACTTTGAATTGGACAGAAGAAAAAAATAATGGAAGAGACAACTGCCGTAGATGAGAATCAACAACAACAACAATAATAATATTAATAATGCTCTAATTGATGTAAATATGTTTTTGGCATTTGGGAATAATGGGTTCAATGAAAACCTTCCTGCAGCCAAAAAAGCAACTGTTTTCCCTTCTTGCTCTCAGTGAAGGCAGACGCTTTTTCCTCTCGTTCGTTCCCCTGCTTCTGCCCTTTGTCCTATGAACCTTCAGCACCTCTCTGTATATCTTCCAAACGGTACATTATGGATCTGGTCAGCTGGTCTCTCAACACAATTGATCAAAATTTCTCAACGAGAAGACAGGGCAAAGGAGAGCCCTCCTGCCTCGATGGGACACTCGCAGCTAGATACACGATGGATTCCTGGGGCAGTGGAAGATAGTGTGTCCATATAGTCGGTCGAGGTTGTTAAAGGTGCGTACATAATTGAATTCATGATAACAGGACTTCTGCTTTTTGTAGTGGGTGGTTACCTGCCATATCAACAAATATAGAAAATGTTGGCAGCTGTTCCGGCCATTGTGAAGCTGCCTGGCCTGTGTGAGGGAACGTGCCATGCTGTGAACACTCAGACCCAAATGCTGTGTGAGCTGAACCGTAAGCCGGACGTGATCCTTGCCGAGAATCGCAGGCTACTCGCGGCTCCTGGATCTCGCTAGTGGGAAGGAATCGACCTTGGAGAAGTTACAAGCTCGGCGGAACTGACCACAAATTTGGCTGTTTGGAGTCGCCATTGAGACGTAGCAGTGAGACTGTAAAGGCAGACGGAAATCAACGGAGTCGGCCTGACCCAAAACAACTGTAATCTGAATCTGGCTCGCCTGTGTCGGCCTTGGAAGCTGACCATCTCAAGTTCTCCTGGATGTTATGTGTACAAGATGCTCTGCTCCAAAGCCCATCCATTCTCTTCCCCAAGGATATCTATGGCAGCTCACACACCCATCAACCCACCGCCTTTGCTGGCCCTTGAGCAAGACCCTTAACACTCACACCCTGATGGCAGCCGGTAGTCAGCAGCTCGGTGGTCAGTGGCTGCGTCAGGAAGAACATGCAGTGTACAATAATTGTCAAGTCTTCATGCAAGTTTATTTGGTGTAGTGACCTCTGAGAAAGGGCACAGTCAAAAGAAAGAAAGGAGTCAGAGACAGCGTTTCTTTATTGTCGTTCACACCACATGTGATACATGTAGTGGAACAAAATTATACAGGGTCCCAGTTACATCCCACAATAAAATACAAAAGAAAACCAGTAATAAGATCTAAGATGTGAACTAAGAAAAACATCAACAACAAAAAAATGCACTAATAGCATTAAAACAATAAAAGCTATTAAAAGGAAAACTGTTAAAAGCTAAATTATGTATAAAAGTGTGTCACTTATGGGCTTTGTTGTGTTGTAAAATTCAAAAGAACTCCAAATCCATCACGTTTAGTATGTTTGCCATTGTTTGAGTTTGCACATTGATCAAGAAAACATCCATCCATTTAATAAATCTTTCATTTCTCTCTTCTCCTTTTTTTCCCCCCGTTGGCAGTTGTGAAAGTGACTAAAATGCAGACCGGCATTTGCAACCAGATAAGCGAGGCCCAGATGCAGGCTTGTATTTATTAAAACACCTCCACCTCTGGGTGAGAGAAGCGCCACAACTTGGCCATCTCAAACAAAAGGTCAGATTTCACAGCTGCAGTCTGGTGTTTGTGTGTGTGTGTTGCTCGTACTAAAGTCTCAGTAAATCGAGGAACACATGGAATAGCAGCTATGTGCCTTTGCATTATAAACAGTGGAAATCTGGCCGCATTGTTCTGTTTTTTGACTCTGTAAACTGTTTTTAGAATGAACTACCGGTACAACATATTATGCTTTAACTCTTTGTAGAATTTACAGATGAACTTTATATCTAAAGGCCTGATTCTGTAGCTCTACGTGTAAGATCAAAGTTCATGCTCTATAATCCAGGTAGAAGATCCAACAAAGTTCAGTCCGGTCATCTGGACAGTAGCTTATTTGTATTTTTTTTGGGAGACATTTTGGCCTTCATCCAAAGGACTTCATCAGTTCGAGAAGCCACAACAAACCGAGTCCCACAAGCAGAAAACCCTGCCTCAGAGGAGTCGATGGGGGAGAGGGCAGGCACCAGAAACCAGCTCATCACCAGCAAACTGGTTGTTCCACATGTGAGTGCGCTGCTTGTGGGACTCAGTTTGTTGTGGCTCCTCGGACTGATGAAGTCCTTTGGATGAAGGATGAAAAGGTCCAAAAAAAGAAAGAAAGAAAGAAAGAAAGAAAGAAACCGTCCAGAATGACCTGACTGAACTTTGTTGAGTTCTATGTGTAAGGTTTTTATTTAATTTTGTCATGAATACCAAGAACATGCTCAACCACCCGTACGGTTTCTAACACACAACCTAATGATCAGTGGTTGACCTTGTGTCTCCATAACCGACACTCATCCCCTCTAAAACCGAGCGGATCCCTTCAGAACCAGAGGACAAACCTTCTTGTTGAGCTGGAGATATGCGGGGAAAACCCATCATTCACGATGCAAGTGAATCTAAAAATAGCTTGTTATCCCACAGCAATGTTCTCACACATCGTATGGACTCAGTGGACTGCAAATCACCTTTTCAAACTCTGCTCCCAACAAACCTGATGGAAAATAAGTGTAGGGTTCAAAGAGCATCACAACTGGAGTCGAACCTCCGTTGTTACGTCTGCCGCTGACGGCAAAGGTGGAGCCATAATGTGTTTGTACGTTTGTCTGTGCTGTTAGTAAAATGTCTCATGAATCTTTGAATGGGTTTTAGTGAAACAGTCATGAAATAATCATTGGGTTGACTTCTGCAACTGATTAACTTTTGGAGTCAAACAGATTCAAGATGGCTGCCTCCGCTAATCAACCTTAGGAAAGACAAAAATGGTCGTAACTTAGGTAGATTTTGGTGTAGTAGCTGAACCTGTCTCATTTTATACTGAGCAGAAAATCAGTTTGAACCTTGGCATTATTCGTTCATTCAACTTTTCTTTAGAGCCACGAGGACTCATTTACAAGACGGCCCTGTTCCAAACCTTAACTACTAGAGTCAAACAGTTTGTCTGTTAGCAAAATATATCTCATCAACCACTAGATCAGAGGTCTGCAACCTGCGGCTCTGGTGCCATGCTGCTCTTTGGTCCCTCAGCAGCAACTCTTTCAAGCTTTGACCAAAACTGACATAAAACTCAATTTTATTGGTTGTATAAACAATTTAAAAAAAAGTATTAGTTCAAACTGTTTTCCTGTCATTTCTTTTGCAAACATGTGAACACCGGAGCGAGTACAAGGAGTAAATACTTTAACTTGATGCTTTATTTCATTATACGCAGAAATGTCTGCACAGTTTATGTTTTAAATTTTTTAAGGTAAAATCTGATTTGTTTCCCCTTCTTTACAAGAATATGGTAATTTTCGTTAATAAATGTTAAAAATCATTAGATATGTTTTGCTTTATAACGTCATACTGGCCACAAAAGCCCCCTCCACCAAACCTAAAGAGGCCCATGGGTCACCAGTTGATAACCACAGTTGTAGCAGTTTGTTGTGGCACCGAACACGCTTAATGTGAACAAAGACATAAAAATGGCCCTTTTGATCGTAAAGGTTGCGGACCACTGCACTAGATGGATTTTAATAAAACTTTTAATTATATTATACCTTTAAAACTGATTCACTTTTGGAATCAACCCCATTCAAGATGAGAATAAAAACATTAGCCAACAGCAAAATTGAGATTATCAGACACTGACCTCAAATTAGAGTCATTCCCAACACACACTCTGAGCATGACACTTTGTGTTAATCACATTGATTGAGCATAATGTTATAATTTACTTTTAAAGCTCATTAATGAAAGTCAGTGGGTGACCCTTTTAATTGTTTTGATGCTTAAAACTTCTTCTTCTGCTCTAAAATATAAGCAGGTGACAACGTTTCTATTCTTTTCTTTCATGCAAGAAAAGGTGGCACTTCCTGTTTTAAAATATATTTTAAAGAAATTGCAGCTGACTTTTTTTTTCCCCCCGCCACACTGTTTGCTGCAGAATATAGACGCCTCATGTCAGCCAAAAGCTTATCAGCTTGTGTTGGGGCTGAGCCCATGACTGGGAGCAACAAGAGTGGGAGAGAAGATGAGGCAACAACACAGTGTCAGTGTCAGTGTGTGTGTGTGTGTGGGTGAGTGTGTGTGATTGCGTGTACGCTTCCTTGAGAAAGCGACAGAGCATCTGGGTGTTTTGTGTGTCAGTGCGAAAGGGGAAAATGGGAGAAGGCAGTGACATGGCCAGCACTTTTTATTTATTTATTTTAGGCTGTGACATTTCTGAGATTAAAAAAATAAGGTGCTACGATAATACCAAGTGTGTGTGTCTGGGGGGAGAGGGGGTGCATGTGTGGAAAACTCAGCGAAAGCCCATGCCACTCGATTTCTCCGTCTCCTTGTGCAAAGCGGTGAAATTGGACTGAATTAAACAAGAATGGAGCACTCAGACTAATCTTGTTGCTCCCTCCTGACACACGCCAT
This sequence comes from Garcialebias charrua, assembly GCA_038048925.1. NCBI lineage: Eukaryota > Metazoa > Chordata > Actinopteri > Cyprinodontiformes > Rivulidae > Garcialebias > Garcialebias charrua. The sequence continues at coordinate 103,340 of JBBPBX010000193.1, read as the reverse complement.
AAATATATAGTTTGTAAAGTCTCACTCAGGGTGTGTGTGCAGGCCCTCTGCTGTGTTAACAGGTGTTGGGACAGTGTGTGCCACTGGGCCTACCTCTGTAGCATCAGTTGCTTTTTTAAAACATGTACTTATTCTCAACTCACTGTGCACCAAAAATAATCCCAAACAAGCTTATTGCGTTTTGAAAATTGTTAAATAGTTATATGTATTTATATAAAAATGAACTACCGTTGAATATCCAAATACATTTTGTTAAACGTCAAAGCTGTTATAATCTTAAAGGTTCAGTCTGCAGTTTCTGTAGAACATCAGCACTTAGAAAAAATTTCAACAAGCTAAGCATTCTGATCCCTCCCCCTCAGAGCCATATATTGCGCTGCCCCCTTGTGGTCTGTTGAAATTCAAATTCAAGCTCTGTTTTTATTGGCTGATTCAAATTCAAGCTTGGTTTTTATTGGCTGATTCAAATTCAAGCTTGGTTTTTATTGGCTGATTCAAATTCAAGCTCTGTTTTTATTGGCTGATTCAAATTCAAGCTCTGTTTTTATTGGCTGATTCAAATTCAAGCTCTGTTTTTATTGGCTGGTTACAAACTTTGTTTTTATTGGCTGGAAAATGGCGGGTCACTTTTTCTTTTTAGAAATGCTTATTTACCACCTGGAGAAGCAAGGGGACAATATTTTTTTAAAGTTTTTTTCAGAGATTACCTCTCTAACATCAATCTAGTGACAGAGTGAAGAAATATGTTAAAAATATATTGTTAGAAAAGTTACATATAGCAGCTTTAAGGGAACAGAGATTTTTGTAAAACCGAAATATAGAACCAGTTTGAAGGGTCGGTCAACCTCAATCCAGGGAATTGGATTGTGGAACAATTTGGAGACTGAAATTAAAAATGCAAAATTAATGATTACATTTAAGAATATGATCAAAACTAAATTATTGCAAAAATATATATGAAGTAGTATATTGTGTGTTATTTTGTAGTTCGATACTTATATGAGTTGTTCTTTTTTTATTCTGATACTTGTCTGATGATTTTTTGTTTGAATTGACTGTTTGAAAAAGGGGGCAGATATAAGATTTTTTTCTTCATTCTGCTACCCTTCATTTTATTTTTTATATTGTATAGTCTCAAGTGTGGGATTGTTTTGTGTTGTATTTTAAAATGAATAAATGTTAATAAAAAATATTTATATGTATAAATATATTTTAGCTCAATTTAAGGAGCATCTTTTTTTTTTTTTGTCTCTGGTGGTTTTCCTGGTTCTCTTGTGTTAAAGTTTGTTGCTTTAGTGACACCTGCTGGAAAAAGCTGTTTTCTCAGTACTCTCTGCGTCTTGGTAGTTTCTCTTCACCTTTTTCTCTCTTCCACTCAGTCTTCTAAATAAAGAGGCAAAGCCTGTCCATAAATGTGAATCATTAATAATCTTGAGTGCATTCATTTTAGAATTCATTGTCTTCGGGCGACTGTGGCTGAGTGGCTAGAGCAATCGTCTTGCAAGAGTTGGGGGTTCGAATCCACAAGCAGTCGCATGCTGAAGTGTGCAAGACACTGAACCCCTCATTGCTTCGGCTGTGTGTCCCATGAGTGTGATAAAGCAGTGATTAGTCTTTGTCTAGATCTAGTAGAGTGCTGCATGAACGGGTAAATGAAGGCACAGATTGTAGTGTAAAGCTCTTTGATGTATCTTTATAAGATAGAACGGTGCTATATACAGTCCATTTACCATTTCTTGTGGATTCTCAGCACGTTGCTACCTTTATACCAGTCATTATTAAACAAAGATGGATGCTACACTCTGTATCTGCAAGTTTCTGTAGGTCATCTCAGCAGACTCATCGGTTTTTCATTCAGAAGTTACCACAGGTAGAAAATGAACCTTTGGATAATTTGAAAAAGGTGTGTTTATACCCTCAACATAAGGAGATTAGTAAGATATGGAGATCTGGTGGTAATTCTTTTGACCTATACTTTTTTTAATGTTTGGACTCAACTAGTGGATCATTTTTTTATCCTACAGACTTTTCATCCATCCATTATCTTTAACCACTTCTTCCTTTTCAGGTCACTGGTCACTGGTGTCCATATCCACCAGTCACTGTGTGAGAGGTGGGGAACACCCTGGATAGGTCTTCAGTCCATCACAGGGACACAAAGAGACAAACGACACAACCAACCATTCACTCTCTCACTCACACCTATAGGGACAATTGAGAGTTACCAGTCAGACCAACATGCATGTTTTTAGTCTGTGGGGGGAAACTGGAGTACAGTACCTGGAGAAAACTCACGCATGCACGGAGAGAACATGCAAACTCCACCCAGAAAGGTTTCTGGCTGGGATTTAATCCGGCGACCTTCTCACTGACAGGCAACAGCTCTACCAGCTGCACCACCGTACCGCCCTCTATAATTTTAGTTTACAAACAGGTTACTCTGTGTTGTTAACACAAGAAGGTCTGATGACTCTGGTTGATGAGACAGTAATACGGATACATAATGATGGAATAATTCAGTGGTGGGATGTAACTAAGTACAAGTACTATGTTACTGTACTTAAGTACATTTTTCATGTATCTGTACTTTACTTACTTAAACATGGGTGCTTTCTACTTTTACTGCACTACATTTTACATGAAGTATCTGTACTTTCTACAACACTACATTTCTATAATGTGTTACGTTACACGTTACAGTCACGTTGCGTTTTTTTATTTATTTGTTCGTTTGCTTGAAAGTAACTGATGGTGAGGCGGGAGTTGGTCCACTGAATCACTGCAAAGTGGGCAGATAACGTTAGAACTGCCTTCAAGAAGAGCTGGACCAATTACCGTATTTTCCGATAAGTCACAGTTTTTTTAAACTAATTTTCATGTCCTGTGACTTATGGGGCGAAGCGACATATTTATGGATTTTTTCTCATATTTTTAGACCAATTTTTGGCTGAGATATGACCGTTTCCATTCATTCTGACGAAAAAAATGGAGCAGTACTACTTTCGGCCGCTAGGGTCCACCGACCGTTCCCAGCTCATGTGTCCGACAGAAGCCACCTCTGGTCGGACTCACTCTGCCGCAGCATGGCCTCCTGCTTTCTGGAGGTATGAACTACCGTATTCGTCGCATATAATACAGTTTTTTTGCTCATTTGAATGTCCTGCATATTATACACCAAAGCGTATTATCTATGGATTTTTTCCCATATTTTTAGACCCATTTTTCGCTCTGATATCGCTGGTTTTAATTTTGGCCAAAAAATGGTGCAGTAGCCTACCACTTTTGTCCACTAGGGAGACACTTCCAGACCGTTTCTAGCTCATGTGTCCGAAAAAAGCCTCCTCTGGTCGGACTGACTCTGTCGCTGCCTGCCTCCTGCTCTGGATGTAGCTCCATTTAGCTGTGAGGTTAGCTGTTTTTGTTAGCAAGATACCTTAACTCATAAACCACACCGCAGATTTTTAAATCCAGCTGATTTCACATTTGGTTAAGCTCAGGAGCCCGTGTGCTATAAAGTCAGCTAAGAAATATATATATTTTTAAGCGTTTATTTAGCTAAATTTAAAGAAATAAAGCGTCCCACCCGCCTGCATGCAAATCGGCGAACTACTTTTTAAAATCCAGCTCAGACCAGCTGATTTCACATTTGGTTAAGCTCAGGAGCCCGTGTGCTATAACGTCAGCTAAGAAATATATTTTTTCTCAGCAAAGAAATAATAGTTTTTACCGTTTTAATCTTGTAAAGTCCTTCCGTGCTGACGCTTCTGTGGCTGCCATTTTAAGCAGGGCAAACGGGGCGCTGACGCGTCGCGTAGCGGTGACGCATAATAGATGTGTATTAAACACCGAAGCGTATTATGTACGTTTTTTTCTGGTTTATTGGCAATAATTGGTCAAAGCGTATTATACACAGGAGCGTATTAAAGACCGACGAATACGGTACTGGTACCTTTTTAGCAAAATAGCTCAAGAACCACAAGACAGATTTTGATTAAACTTACAGAAAGTACTCACTGGATGGACATTTACAGCATATTAGCTGTAGGAGATGTTTGAGCAAAAATTCGATTTATTTATAATTTATTTTCGCAGCGCGCGCGACCGTTTGGAAGACGTCAAAGCGAAACAATTTAAATCCAGCTGATTTGACCATTACGTGAATTTATTAAGGAACATAGATGTCAGCAAAGCAGAGCAATCTACAGTGCTCTGTAAGAGTTATCACGATAGCTTTGCTGACATCTGGTGCTCACTTCATGTATGTGAAACCTCTCCTGAAAAAAAAGCAACACGGACAAAAGAAACATTGCTGTTTGTTGTTTATCACTCAAAATAACTTCTTCTTCACGAACTGAAGCCAAATCGCTAAAATCTAAAGTTTTAAATTGCTAAATTCGACGGATGTGTTTGTATCTTTCTCCATTGTATTAAATGTGCCGTTGGAGCAGAGATCTGTATGTGATGTCACAATCACGTGACCGGAAAAACCCGAATTTACCGTGTAAAAGAACGGCGCTAATTTTAAACTATTTTGGAGAGGAATTTTCATTAATTTCACATTGTTTTAGCAAAAACAATCAGAGGTCAATCTTAATATATATATATATATGTTGTGCCATTTTATGGAAAGTTAAAAGATGATGTCAGCGGAGCTTTAAGGAAAGGTTAAGCTAAGACACATATTTGCTATAATTTTCAGCAAACAAATAATTGTTTTTTACCGTGTTGATCTTGTTAAAGTCCTTCCGTGCACGCTCCGGTGGCCGCCATTTTCAGCAGGGCAAAACACCAGCCCACATTTCGGGTTGTCGGCGGTGACGCGTAACATACGCGACGCGTCAGCGGTGACGCATAATAGATGCGACTTATGGGGCGAAGCGACATATTTATGGATTTTTTCCCAATTTATCGGACATATTGGACTAAAGCGACTTGTGGGGCGGAGTGACTTAAAGGCCGGAAAATACGGTATGTAAAATTGCTTCCTTCACCCACCTCTCAAACCAGCTGTCGTCTCGGTCCAAAATGTGATCATTCTGCTCCCCAAATGGGAGTCCCTTATCCGTGAGATGTAGGTGAACAGCTGAGTCTTGTCCTGAGGACGGCTCTCTCGTGTTGAGCCATGCGTTTGTGGAGAAGCTTTGGTTTCTCCAATATACAGATCTGGACATTCCTCGCTGCACGGACCTGCATACACCACCACTCTGTTTGTGCATGGGTGTTTTGGCCATCGGGCGGACCAAACTCTGTGTTGGGTTTTGTATTTTAACCTACCGTAAATAAATATTTTGCTGCAGCAGTTCTGCATTTGTGAGCCAACTTTCATTTTAAACCAGCCAACTTCCTCTTGCAATGCCACATCAAGTGTACTGTACGAGAGTCCCTCTGAGGCCATGTCCGCTTCAGATAATGCAGCATAGCATTCGCTGTTAATGGCCTGTTCAAGATGTCAGGCTCACAGTTTCAGTGTCATAAAGGCCTATTCGCTGTAGTGCTTTCAGAGGTCTCCGTGAGATTAGATTATTTTAGCATTTCAGCTTGAGGAGCATTCAGTCCTCCGCTCAACTGCAGGTCATGCTTGCTTATAAGCCTAATTAGCGTATCTGCCAATGTTTTCCTGTGCCAAGAATGTTAAGTGGTTGCACAACACAGCACGTGGTTTATCTGTGGAATATGTTGCAAATGTCACAAACAGAAGTAGAACTCCCACAGAGATAAATATTGCATAATCACCCTCGTCTAATGAGCACATTTGACTCTTAATTTGCATCCTACATGAGTTTGACGGAACAGTTTCAGGATTCGTATGAAAACTTTGATTAATCTATACATTTTGATGTTAGTGCAGCACACTGAGACCAAAAACTGCACTCTACAAACATGTTAACCTTGTGAGTTCGTATCGATCTGTTTTGTCGTGACAAACATATTGGTTTAATCCAATTAACCCCAGCACACACTGATGAGTCAATAATTCTTGGAACTGTGTGTACATTTGGAGAGTCAATAATTCTCTGTATTTTCTATTTAAGTGTGTTAATATGTTGATTTTATGTTTAAATTGCTTCGTTACTTCTGGGACACTTTGCAGTTGGATAAATGTCAAATATGTAGGAAGAAAAAAAGTTTTGAAATGAAAAACCAGCAAGTTAAAAGCTTTAAGCTTGTGTGTTTTTTTGCTCCAGCTGAGGATTCAAAGACACTTAAAGAGTTAAGCTATTTTATGTTGGTTAAGGTGACCATCTTGAGTTAGGTTCGAAATTTAATCAGTAGTAGATGTACCAATAATTACTTTCTGCAAGTTTTAATAAGAATTTATCCAGTTTTTAATAATGGTAACTGACATAATGATTGGTAAAAATAAAATAAAAAAAGGCTCACAAACACAAGTGAAAACATTGTTGTCTATCTTTGTATTTCCATTTAAACCTGATTTTTGTTATGTAACAAGCTCAATACCCTGCTGAGGGTGTAGAGCTGGTCCAGTGTTCCACGACCAGGACGAAAACCACACCTCAGCAGGGTCCTGGAGGGTGCGTGGGAGTTTGCCCAACCAGTTTACATGTGCTTTGTGGACTTGGAGAAGGCATTCGACCGCGTCCCTCGGGGGGTTCTGTGGGGGGTACTCCGGGAGTATGGGGTACCAGGCCCTTTGATATGGGCTGTTAGGTCCCTGTACGACCGGTGTCAGAGCTTGGTCCGCATTGCCGGCAGTAAGTCAGGCTCGTTTCCGGTGAGAGTTGGACTCCGCCAAGGTTGCCCTTTGTCACCGATTCTGTTCATAACTTTTATGGACAGAATTTCTAGGCGCAGCCAAGGTGTTGAGAGGATCCGTTTTGGTGGCCTTAGAATCGCTTCTCTGTTTTTTGCAGATGATGTGGTCCTACTGGCTTCATCAGTTCGTGATTTACAACTTTCACTGGAGCGGTTTGCAGCCGAGTGTGATGCGGCCGGGATGAGGATCAGTTCCTCCAAATCCGAGGCCATGGTCTTGAGCCGGAAAAGGGTAGCATGCCCTCTCCGGGTCGGGGAGGAGGTCCTGCCCCAAGTGGAGGAGTTTAAGTATCTCGGGATCTTGTTCACGAATGAGGGAAAACTGGAGCGTGAGATCGATAGGCGGATAGGTGCAGCGTCCGCAGTGAAGCGGGCGCTGTACCGGTCTGTCGTGGTGAAGAGAGAGCTGAGTCAAAAGGCAAAGCTCTCAATTTACCGATCGATCTACGTTCCCACCCTCATCTATGGTCATGAGCTTTGGGTTGTGACCGAAAGAACGAGATCTCGGATACAAGCGGCTGAAATGAGTTTTCTCCGCAGGGTGTCTGGACTCTCCCTTAGAGATAGGGTGAGAAGCTCAGTCATCCGGGAGGGACTCGGAGTAGAGCCGCTGCTTCTCCACATCGAGAGGAGCCAGTTGAGGTGGCTCGGGCATCTGGTTAGGATGCCTCCTGGACGCCTCCCTGGTGAGGTGTTCCGGGCATGTCCCACCGGGAGGAGACCCAGAGGAAGACCCAGGACGCGCTGGAGGGACTATGTTTCTCGGCTGGCCTGGGAACGCCTTGGGATTCCCCCGGAGGAGCTGCTCCAAGTGGCTGGGGAGAGGGAAGTCTGGGCCTCCCTACTTAGGCTGCTACCCCCGCGACCCGACCCCGGATAAGCGGAAGAAGATGGATGGATGAACAAGCTCAATAAACACAAGCAACATTTAGCAGATTGTGAGTGAAGCAACAGATCCCCCAGAATAAATTAAGGGTTGTGTTGTAGAATCATTGTAGAAATAACTCCAAGTTTTACTGTCTTCTTCTTCTTCTTTCAGCTTCTCCCTGCGTTAGGGGTCGCCACAGCGAACTAGTAGCATGAAGATTTGATCATTGTTTTTACGCCGGATGCCCTTCCTGACACAACCACAGACCACCGAGCTACCACAGCCCTCTGTGTGGAGCAGAGAGCTGATATCTAGGGTTCCCGGGGGAGCAGATGGTGTGGGTTAAGGGCCTTGCTCAAGGGCCCAGAGTGGGGCAGATGAGGGTGGAGACAGGTGTGACTGCTTCACTTATCCCACCCACATTTTTTTGATGTTGTCGGTACCAGGGCTTGAACCGGCCACCTGCGGATCACAAGCTGTTTAACCTCTGCGCCACCACTCCCACTAAGAAGATTAACACTTAAAAACAATTATTTGTTTGATAAAAATTATAGCAAATATATGTGAGTTTCATTAAAATCCATTCAGAGGTTTATGAGATACTTTA
>JBBPBX010000193.1:77249-95006 GCA_038048925.1 Garcialebias charrua | reverse complement strand
CGTATGAAGCTCTATGAACTTGTTTAAAAACATTACAGTATCTAGTTAATTCCCAAAAAAGTTAAATCATGTCATATGGCCAGTTTTTTTTTTTTTTTTTCATATACTGTATTAGCCTGGTTGATACCAGACCCATGTCCTTCACTTCGCTTTGTACCAGCAGTGAAGGGAAATGAGAATTGAGCGGAGCTGCGTAGGAATGGCGAGGGCCAGGCTAATACTGTATATATAAACTGTCCAGATGACAGCATTTAACTTTTTTGTGATTTTATTTACCTGGTCGATTGAACCTACTAATATTTTTTCCCTATAATTTAGCAAAATATTTTATTTTGTTTTTCACTGTTGTCACTAAAAAAAAATCTTCTGTTTAGCACAGATGTGTTATTTTCCAGTTTAACTGATAAAGTTGATCAATGCAGACAACTTTTTTTAATTGGTGGGAAAATCCAGAGCCTTTCTGGGGTGCTATACAACAAACAGCCACTAGAGGGAGACAAAGGAAAACCTATGAATAAAGCCAGTAAAAAAAAAACCACAAACGTGACATATCACTGACAGGTGAGCATGAACCAACAATGACAAAAACAAATCTCTGCTAATGACAAACACAGAGACGGTTTCATTAAAATCTCCACGCTGACGTTTTAACTCCAAGTTGCACAAGTGTTTTGTTTCAGTCTCTCCTGCCAATCTAAACTTCATTAAGCCGACTGCTCGTCTTGCCTCCCAGTTCTGTCTGCCTGCCTGGCCTGTCTCTCTCTCTCTCGCTCTCTGCACGCCGTTCTGATTAAAGAGGAACCTCGTAAATGTGCTGCCGTCTATAAACGGCTTCCTCGTTACATCAAAGTCACATGGAAGTTTTAAGCCTCTTTTACGACGTAACAAAGCTGCACACCTACAAATCTCACCCCGTGGCTCTGAAAACACAGGCCCCTAAACCAGACGAGCGGGGCCACGCTTTGCTAAGTCAAAGCCAGGTTAACACAGTGGTTGTTAATAAGCTTTATTACGGCACGAAAAGCACAGTTCTGCAAAGATACGAGTGGCATTTGAGTCTATGCTAATCATGTGGCAGTTCCACAAGCTAAATTAAAGACTAATATGGGCGATTACCTGTCAAACAAGCAGCTTAAACTGACACGTTTTCGCTCAAAGTAAAAATGACACGAGGTACATGCTGACTGCTTGCTAATACTACTCATTGATGCTGAGAAAATTACTTAAAAGTTCAAAATAAAGCCACTCAATTTGGTTTTACAAACGGGAACGGGTTGAATGAGTGTGTGGCACGACAGCTCAGCGATGACGGGAAATTACCGTGAAGTCGTATGATTTATGGCTAAACGTTGCGTCGGACTGACCACTGTCGACTGATGGGAAACACAGACGTGCAATTAGACCACGTGTTTTCACACGCAAAGAAGAAGAAAAAAAAGTAGCTGCATCTCCGAAGTGCTGAACTGGTGCAGCACTACAATCGTCATTTTCATATAAATATATCGGCTCTTAATGTTCCTCTTTATTCTTTAGAAAAGTCATTCGTACGCAACACGCTTTCGTTTCGGGAGACAAAACAAGAATGTGAAAAAATATATATAAAGATTTAAATTGCATAGAGCCACGTTGCCCCGGTCGAGCAGGTGTTCCAAGAATATAAATACACATTCCGTCCACAGTTTTGTACCCATGTTTTTAGAACCTATCATAAATACATAACATAAAGGTATTCAAACTTCCCAGCATTATATTTTGTAAGTAATAAATAAGTCCATGTCGTATAAATGTGCTGCAAAGGATAAAACGATAAGCCTGACTCTGACCGTATCTCAAAGGCACTAACATTTGTTGAAACTTGTGATATCAAGGCCACGTTCGGCACAAGGCACTGAGTTGGACCAGAGTCGGAGCACCTGAGTCTGTTTTGGTGCCACTCTGATCCGTTGCTGCAGATGTAAACACGTGGAGTCAAACTGGTTTCGTTTGGTTTGAAAGTTGCACTTCCTGTGTGAGATATAAGTGATGAACGTGTGTTTTTAAAACGGCCAAGCGCACATCTCCTGCGTCCATTTCTTTTCAAACAGAAGCTCCATTTCTTTATGATAAGTGGTACATGCTATAACCCAGAGGAGAGGTGTACAGTCCCAGAGGTGATATGGGTAGAACAGGTCTGTGGTGGTGATAGGCCGAGTACGACTGTCCATACAGAGACATGGTCCCCAGAGACAGCGGTAACGTAAAGGCGGGGTGTAAAGCTCCAGCGGTCACCGCGGCCGTCTTGGCGTCGGCCGCCATCTTGAGTTTTTCCAGCTCGGCCTCCTGGAGCCGCTTCGCTTTCGCCCGGCGGTTCTGGAACCAGATCTTCACCTGGGTCTCCGTCAGGGTCAGGGAGGACGAGAACTCGGCGCGCTCGGCGATGGACAGGTACTGCTTCTGCCTGAACTTCCTCTCCAGCGCCAGGAGCTGGGACGTGGTGAAGGGCGTGCGGGGCTTTCGGTTGGTCTTGTGCTTCCTCAGCTGACAGCCGGGGTTGACGTGACCTGAAAGCAGCAAACAAAAAAAAAGTGTTTTAGTAAGAAAAAGATTGGATGAACACAAACTGGGTGAAGTTTGAGAGTACAAATCGACTGTTTGATTTTTTTTTATAGCCAATAACAGTCTTTAGAAAACTGAGCATGATATACACCATTTGTCTTTTTAATCTAACAACACTTGGAATAACTTGTCGGAATCAGATAATCTTTATTGTCATTCGCACCACATGTGGTACATGTGATGAAACGAGATCATGTACAAAGGGTCCCAGTTACATCCAACAATAAAATGTAAGAGAAGAACAGTAATAACATCTAAGATATGAACTAAGAAAAACATCAACTAAAAATACACTAAGCATTAATATCATAGAAAAACATTACTCCAAACAGCAGCACGAACATGAGTCTGTATGAGCAGATGGGCACGAATGAACACAGCAACATGAAACAGATCAGCAGCAACATGAAACAGATCAGCAGCAACATGAAACAGATCAGCAGCAACATGAAACAGATCAGCAGCAACATGAAACAGATCAGCAGCAACATGAAACAGATCAGCAGCAACATGAAACAGATCAGCAGCAACATGAAACAGATCAGCAGCAACATGAAACAGATCAGCAGCAACATGAAACAGATCAGCAGCAACATGAAACAGATCAGCAGCAACATGAAACAGATCAGCAGCAACATGAAACAGATCAGCAGCAACATGAAACAGATCAGCAGCAACATGAAACAGATCAGCAGCAACATGAAACAGATCAGCAGCAACATGAAACAGATCAGCAGCAACATGAAACAGATCAGCAGCAACATGAAACAGATCAGCAGCAACATGAAACAGATCAGCAGCAACATGAAACAGATCAGCAGCAACATGAAACAGATCAGCAGCAACATGAAACAGATCAGCAGCAACATGAAACAGATCAGCAGCAACATGATGTGATATTTCACAGTGATTATTCTGGTTATTTATTCATGAGTCTAACAGCCTCAGGGTAGAAGCTGTTCCTCAGTCTAGTGGTTCTACACTTAATGCTCCTCAACCTCCTTCCTGAGGGGAGTGGAGCAAAAAGTGTGTGCTGGTCCTGTATTTCTATATAGAAAAACATTCTCCCTAAAATAAATAAATAACCTATGACAGTGACCTAGTTATAGCAGCTGATATAACATTTAAAATGTTCTTATTGCTACTGATAAATAAGCGAAGTGGATTATATCAGCCAATTAAAACTGGTCAGTGAACTAATCTCTAATCCTGCTGCTTTAAGCCTTGGATTATAAATAAAATGAGTCTACAGTTTGACTGCTGACTTTTTATTAAAACCAAAAATACACCACACGCGTTCCAAGACTTAAAAACGTACGTGGTTCGGGTGGGAAGGTGTTGGCAGCAGCCCAGTCCTCCGGCTCTGGCGCCTCACATTTGATCGGAGAAGAAGAAGAAGGCGCCGGGAAGCCGCTCCCACGCTCCCCGGGAGGACTGCGCGTCTCCCGGCAGAGATACACGGAGTTCACCCCCGGAGTCCGGCTCGTTTTGCAGCAGGTGGGCTGCTCTTCTCCGCCGCGGAGGACCGTAGTCCTCCCGGACATGAGCGCCTCCACGCTGAACGGGTGATGCCGGCGCACCGCGGGGGGTTTCCTCTCCTCCGACATGTCCGCGCGGCTGCTGTCCTCCTCAGACGAGCTACAGCCCGGGTCAGTGAAAGTCCCACGAGAGGCCATGTCTCCTTCGACAAAAAGACAAGCCGGACAGCTCCGTCAGAGCTCGGTGTGTCTCTCCGCTCCTCAGGCGCTCTCTGAACCGTCACCCGGACTGGGAGACGCAGCACGTTGTCGTAACTCGAGCTGACCAATCAGAGCCGCCCAAAGTGTTTACAAGCGAGCTCGTGCTGCTTTCAAGACAGTAGGAAACCACGGCTTTTCGTTTGATCTTTTAAAGTTTATCTAAAAAAAAAAGCTAAGTCTGGTCTTCTGGACATTCAAAAACAAAACAGCTTTTGTTTTGTTTTTTTTGAATGTCAGACTTAGCTTTTTTTAGATTTTTACACCTGGATTATTGAGCATATATCATTCATTCATTCAACCTTTATTTAGGGTTTCTCATTGAGTCTCGATGACTCATTTAATAGAGAGACCTGTCTACAAACTAAAGAATGATGGAAAGTTATACGTAGTTAAAAATTCACTGTTGCCGTCTTTGTTGAATAACTGATGTACATGAACTATTCCTCTGTCAAACCAATTTTTAAATTTAATACTACTACTGTACAGTATTAGCCAAATTTTACATCCACAGCTGTAAATTCTCCTTGCTAAAACCTAGATTTATAGTGTTTTCTAATTATATTTCTTCTTACTTATCTACTTTAAAGTATTGTACTAATGCAAAAGCTTTAAAAACTAAAACAATCTGTAACGAATTTCTGTTGTAAGCTGCCCAAGACACATTTTTGTATTTTTTTATGTGCCTTTATTCTCTTTTATGCTATGCATGCCTTAAGTCTCGAGCCATGTTTGACATTGTAAGTTTTTTTTGTGTACTTGTTTTTTCTATTAAAAAAAAAAAAACTAAAGAATGATGAAAACAGCAACAGTAGAATTTCCTTAAATTAGAGCTCTAATATTAGCAAAGTAGCAAAACAGACAGATTATAAAGTAGATGTAGAAAATCAAAAACAGGAACATATCTGCATTGGTTTTTGCCAGGATTCCAACAGATTCTTAAAGCCATTTAGAGAAGTCAAGGCCGAGAGCTTCAGATCTTTTTGTAAGATATTCCAGGAAGCAGGAGCATCAGGGTATCTTTTACAGTTACGGTACTAATGCGCATGCGAGAAATCGGCCCCACGCCCCCAAATCTACTGTTTAAATCCAGCTTTTTGTTATTGAATGTTGTACAGAAACTAATTCATAGGTTTGTTTTATTGGTATTCTACATTGTGAAAGCGACATGTAATGTTGCCAGGTTTTGGAATGACTGCAGAGCACAGTGTACAGTATTTCATGAGTTTCATTATAATCTAGTCCTGTGATTTATGAGAAATTCTGCTAACACAGCATAAAACACTCGGGCAAAAACCCGCATCGCCAGCATTTTGCTTTTTACGCGGTGGGCGATGATTCTTTCTAAGTTTCACAACAGTGATACAAAACTAAAAGACTGGTTTTGCACAAGAAATACTCATTGTTGCATATCTTTTATTTATTATTATTATTATTTTTTATATATATATATATTTTTTTTTGGGGGGGCTAATTATCTATTAATAAAATTACTTATAAAAGTTAAATGCCAACAATATTTAATTCACAGTCTACCTTAGAAGGAATAGGGATAACTGGTTTTACTCAACTCATCCTCTAGTGCTTTAATTCTTAAACTTTTCAGCTTTTAACCCACAAAAACAATTAGAGACTTGTGAAAATAAGCATTAACAAGATCAAACTAAAACCTTGACCAATCGTCCATTCATTTTTTAGCTGAGTGCTTAGAGTAGTCGTCCTTCAGTGGGAGAGTTGGGGGTTCAATTCCATCAGTCACATGCTGAAGTGTCCCTGGGCAAGACTGAACCCCTCACTAGCCGTGTTTCCATCAAGGTTCTTTCTAGATGCGCATTTTGAAGTATCGCAGCAGAAAAGCTTAATGGAAATGGCAAAATCCGAATTTACTTCCTCAAATTCGCCAAAAAGTTTATACGCTCGCTTGAGGTGGTTTTTGGGATCTTCGAAAATGAGCAGATGCGCAAAACGACAGATGGAAACAGATTTGCCGACTCAGTTCTGCCGTAGCGAACATTCACGTCACGTGACTGATCAGCTGTTTCCGCTCCGGACAACATGTAACATCGCTAAAACTAGTTGGCATGACAGAATAAATACAACTTGCCCGATAGCAACACGTACCTGAAATATTCTCTCCATTTTGACGAGATGTGTGGCCGGGTTCTGTTTTCAACCGCTACTTCCTGTTTACTGTAGACATGCGTAACGCTGACGTCTGACGTAATGACGCTGACGTCTGACGTAATGACGCTGACGTCTGACGTAATGACGCTGTGCGTGGCTTGGTAGATGCGCTTCAAGCCAGCAGATGGAAACACTTCTGCTTCGCATTAATTTGTATTTACATATTTGCGAGATTTCAAAAATTAGCTCAAAATTCGAAATGAAAATGGATGGAAACACGGTTAGTGCCTCCGACGTATGTCCCTTCAGTGCATGAATGTGATAAAGCACTGATTAGTCTTCGTAAAGAGGTAAGTGCTGCATGAATGGGTAAATGAGGGCACATGGTGTAAAGAGATTTGAGTATCTTGATCAGATAGAAAGGTGCTATATAAGTACAGTCCATTTACCATTTATTATAATTTTTAACTATTTTAACAACTGTGGCAAAAATAAATGGTATTGGCATTCTTTCTCAAAATTATTTCAATTTATGGAGATTATTTCAAGACCCCCGACTTAGTGGTTCATTACTGCAAAGTTGAAACTATTGAAAAAAAATGGTGAAAGTTCCTTTAATTTCTTTTTAAACAACAAAATGGCAAGACAAATCCAAAAGCACTCACTTCTCATTTTCAGTAAAGTTAACAAATGGCTCTTGATGGCTTATTCATGTTTTATTCTTAGTAAATCAAAGCTCCTTTCTGAATTGGATCATTCTGACTGCCTGGTTTGGCTTACACTGAGTGAACTCGGGGAAACAGGCTGTAAAAATAATAACTGTGCTGCAGCATTATCACATGTTAAGCTCCAGTAATGGATTAGCTCTAACTCTAACCTCATGAGACTGCATGTGTAAACATGGGCCCCATGTGGATAATTATAGAGAATTATACCCGGGATGAAACACTGATCCCTTTCTTCTTTATCTTTCTCTCTCTGATCTGTTTGGTCTTCCCTTTATTGGGACTTTCCATTGTCAACTACAGTGTGGCTGTGTGTGCTATTGCAGCCCAGCGTTCATGGAAGTGCTTCGCACCCAAAATTAAAGAGTAAATCGTTGCAGAAAATTACAGATGAAGTTGCTTAAACGCTCATCTCGGTCCAGCTGGTGTCTGAGACGTGACTGGACACAAACTAGATTAGGCATTCACATGTCTCTCCACATCGGGACCTGACTCATCCGTCTTGCTGCCCTGTGATTGAATCAAATCCATTACAAATATGGTGGGAAAAAAATCTGTGTGATTTATTACGAGATGAGTTATTGTTGTTTTAAAATGGAATATTTCAGTGGAAAGATCTTAACTTCTAATTCATCCTCACTCTTGATTTTCTGTTTTGTTTTTTTGTTTTTTCTTACATTTTTAGATACTTCTGCGATATTTATCGTAGTCATTGATATATGAAAACACCGAGCTCATTCAGGACACGTGTGTAACAGCTTCGTAGTTTTGTAACTTTTCTTTTCAAATTACTTACCAAAATATTTGTCTTTAAGTGCAAATACTTTATCCATAGAAATACGATGGAACCTCTTCAATACATTCAAACTATAAAATCAACCTGGTTTAGTCTACTGGTTCTCTTTAGCTTTTAGCTAAGATTTTGCTACTTTTTGCTAGTATTTTGCTACTTCTAAGTACCGGTAGTGTTTTGCAGCTTTTAGCCAACCTTTTACTATTTTTTCACTCTAACTACTCAGTTTCAGATTGTTCATCAAAATTTAGCAGTCATTCACAAAGCAATTTAACAGAAAATGCAGTTTCACTAATAGAAAACCATTCTCTTGTTCAGCCATGCATTTGAGGGAAGTTATTTTACTGTTTTCAAAATGCCCAGTGTAATCTTTCAGATCTATTTTATATAAACCTCATGCTTGCTTAAGTATTTTATTTGTAGTGTTTAAAACTGATTATACTGGATATACATTATGAATAATTAATGTTTTTGCTCTTATGATCTACTAAATAGTTAAAACTCTGTGTAACTCTTCCAGAAAGAGATGTTCTTTGATTTTTTTCTAAATGTTTAGAAGTTGTTTTGTTTTTTTGTCACCCTTAACACCCTTGAGGATGACATTTCTTTTTACGTTTTCATGTTTGTATGAAGCTAACAGGCCCGAGTGGCTCGTCTGTGTGGAACAGGACTCAGTTCCCAGAAGGCTGCCTCTGCTTATTAAAGGCGGGTTATTTCACAGACAATCAGAGGTTTGTGGAGGCGCCAGTGAGCGGCCAGATGAAAGGCCTGACTCCTCAGGGGGAAAACTGTTGCCTTTTTTTTACAGCTCTGTTCAAAATCCCACCTCCTTTTTCCTTCACCTTTCCCACCTCGCTCCTGATGCCTGTAACCCTGCAGGCACCTCGTCAGTCACATAATGCCTTCTTAATTTCAGTACATTTCTTCTTTTAATATTTATTATTTTCCCCCTTTTATGGTTGATACATCTTTGTTTCGTTTTATTTTTCCACTGTTTATCGTCTTATCTTTTCATTATTGCCAATAAACCAAAGGTAGATTTAGTGTTTTGCCTGTGTTTGAAACATATGTGCATCTTTGTGTTTCTCACTGAAATGGCTCATGAACAACTGAACCAATTTTAATGAGACTTGCAGTCACCATTGGACATACATAACTGATTACCTTTGGGAGTCTGCACAGTTCAATATGGCTGTCACAGCTAACTTATCTTCAGGAACAAAACAAAACGAAGTCTACATTTCCTGCATTCTCAGCGATCCCGGTAACTCTAACAAGGTTGAGTCGAAAATGGCTACATTTCTGCCAGTTCTACATACTGACTTACAAGTTGGTGTGGTGTGTACTTGTCACCGTACATGTCACACCGTCGTATAAGTCGTATCAGTCCATATATGTCTAATAAAGTGAAAAAAATATATATATGTTGCTTCGCCGTATAGGTCGCATCTATTATGTATCACCGCTGACGTGTCGCGTTTGTTATGCTTCACCGCTGACAACCTGCAATGTGGGCTGGTGTTCTGCCGAAAATCGATTGCCTGCCAAATGGCGGCCGCAGGAGTTTGCATGGGAGGACAACAAGAATTTAACAAGACGAACACTTAAAAACTATTATTTGTTTACTCGACATTATAGCAAAGGTGTTCACTTCGTTTAACTTTTCCTTAATAAATGCATTTTAATAGTCAAATAAGCTGAATTTCGCCTGGGCGGCGCAGCAAAATGCAGCTGATTTGACGTTTGCTCCAGGAGTTCCGGAGCGAGACGAAGGTGGCTTTATATGGCAAGCCAAGTCTCACACTTTTACCTATTAATGAGTCACTTGGCTTGCCATATTACTCAAGGGCCCTCTAGTGGCTGAAAATGGTAGTGTTCAAAATTTTCCATGTCAGAATGAATAAAATCGTCAGATCTCAGCCAAATATTGGATTATAAATACAGTATAAGGGGGAAAAAACATAAATATGTTGCTTCGCTGTATAAGTCGCAGACATGCTAATTTATGCAAAAAAATAAAATAAACCTGTCTTATACAGCAAAAATTATGGTAGTTGAGACAGATCCCCAACACACGTTCCAGCAAAATCTTTGATGTTTTCTATGTTCTTTTTGGAGCCAACTCTGTTGATCAATGTTTGTTTTTAATGAAAAGTTTGGGAAATACAATACACCTCAACAACTGGTTAACGGCTGAGGTCAGGCTAATTTAAGATGGCCATAGAAAACATTAAAATGGCTAGACTTGGCTTTAAAATGAAAAGAACTGTATTGTGTGTTAAATCTTCATGTGGTGGTAACTGAAAGTCATTCATGAATCGTGACACAAACGTTTTGTGTTACTTATCACAATGGCTACAACTCTGTCATTTCTAATCTTAGTTGAAAACTCTGGCATAAAAATTGTGTGGGAGGGATGGGGGTATCTTTTAAATAAATTCTAGGTCTTTTTTTCTGTGAGGTCAGTATTAATAATTGTAGTCAGACCTAGCTTATGTGAAATTAAATTGTACTTTTATGTCTGTTTTCACACGGCTTAAAAAAAAGAGGCACAAATTTAATGAGACTCAAAGTAACAAATAAATATTTTACCAACAGAATTTATATCAACTACAGGTCCACGGGCCACATTTGGCCTGAAGGCTCTTTCTGTTCAGCCCACATTGAAGTAGAAAAATAAGAAGTCCCACAGTTGAACACAGTGATCAAATGTCTTTATTCCCAGATCAGGCCCAACTTGGACCCTTTGGCAATAAATTTGATCTGTGAATAAAAGTAACAAATTCAATATGTTGGCTATAATTACCGTAGTTTTCAGACTATACGGCAAACTTAAAATCCTTTTAATTTTCTCAAAAATTGACAGTGAGCCTTATAAATCAGTGCGCCTATGTATTAATTCTGGTTCTGGTTACTGACCTCGAACCGATTTTATGTGGTTATTGTGAATGAGTTGAATAAAGTTTGACTTATCCGACTGTTTTGTTTCGCTTAATGCGCCTTATGATTTGGTGCGCCTTATAGTCTGAAAAATACGGTAGAAGAAATGTAACTAATCAAAGGCTGTCCTCTGTAATGTTCAATTAGGAAAATTCTAACCCTTAAACAAATTTTCTTGAAAACCACTTGACCTACAAACAGTTCTGACAACTGGTGTCAACAGTCAGGTTCAGCCATACCATGGAAGGAATGCACTTATACTATATGTGTCATTTGTCATCAACCAACTCAATTTGCCAAGAAAAAACGTGTTACACACATAAGAATAGAAGTAGAAGGAGATAGACAGGAAGGAAGGAAGAAGGAGGTGGGGTCAAAATAAGAGGGGTGCCCTCCTGGGTGCAGCAAAATTACCCACACATCCCACTTCCTTTTTTCCGTGATATAATTTAAGCTTGATAATAGCGAAAGCAATTTGTCTGAGCATGTTTGTGCATCGGCCCCATGTGCGTGTGTGTGTCAGTGAGTGTTGAGGAGCCTCTGGTTGTGAGTCGGGCACACCTCAGAGCGTTGTAATTACAGCAGGCGCTTTGAAGTGGTGGAATGTTTGGTGGGGATAATCAGCAGGCTGGGCTGCACTTAAATTCCCATAAAAACTCTCATTCATGCCATCTTATTCGCAAACTTGGTTTTCTTTGTTCATGAAAAACCACAAAATTATGTGTCCAAAAGCAAACTGAAATTTGGACCAGGTGAATAATTGCATACCTAATTTGCTCAGTTACTTCTTTTTTTGGTCTTATTTTGTACATGTTCTTTTCTTTGTTTGTTTGTTGCATTAGAAAAATATCTCATGAACCAGTGGATGGTTGGTGGATGAGTTTCAATGAAAATATCAGAAAATAATCTGGATGTGCATTAGAGTTGCATTCTGGCCCAAAAAAATCTGACCCGGCCCCATCCTGTAGCCATCATTTCCAAACCCCACCCAACCCGACGAATAAACCCCCAGACATTTTAAATTAAGTTTTGACTGCTTATATAGTTATTAACGGTCGGCGGACGCGCACGGCTGAGCAAAAGATCGAAGCTGAGGGGGTGGTTGTCCTTTCTTGGCCATCAAAAAGCATTGAATCTCTGCATTCTGCGTTATTCAGACATGGACCCTGCTCCTGCATACATTTCAGATGAATATTTTGTGATCTCACCTGTTTGGGGTCATCAGCCGCGCGCGTCCCCTGAGTGTAGCGGCTGAATGAACGTCTATTTGGGCTGATGGATAGCTGGCAGTAGTTCATCTGAAGCTTAACTGAACTTTTTACCTCTTTCAAGGCCGGTCAGCGCACAGTCGGGTTATGTATGGCAAGCTATGTTGCCATATAATTGGATTGTCAGCTGCATGCGTCCGCTGACGCAATCAAAAGCCCTACACCAACCCAGCCCAAACATTAAGCACATTATAATGGCCCGGCCTGGTTCAAATCCAGGTTGGGCCGGGCTGGACTCCAAGTTCTGGTTAGAAATGACAGCTCTAATGCACATCTATAAAAAAAAAAATCACCTATTAGAATCAACCCCATTCAACATGTTCGTGCCAGCTGATACAGCAGCACAAAAAGACTTACTATAAGACTTACCATAACCAGTTTTGCAAAAATTGAACTAAAATTTGGTGTGTTAGTAGCTCACCAACAATGCATACTCTGTATTGCATGAAAGCGATTTTTAAATCTTTGTCAATAACTACTGGAGTAAAATGTCTCTTTTAGTAAAATATCTCATGAACCACTAAACAGATTTTTAATGATACAGTACTCTCAAAAGTAATCATTGGAGTACATCGATAATTGATTAATGTTTATAGTATACAAGATCACCACCACAAGTAATCTACATTAGTCAACACAAAATGGCTACAGCTCAGTCATGTTTACAGATGTTACACAAAAATTTGATGTGGTAGTAGGGGAGAGTCATCCATAGCTGTTATGATTTCAGAGGATAACCCAGTTGGTAACGAGACCCAGAATGACACAAGACAAAGAGGTGCAAAAGTAACAGTGTTTATTATTTACAGTGCAAATATCTATATACATATGTACAGGGATCCTCTGGATTTCCTGGAAGATGAAAACAGACAGTCAGATAGGCTTGACCAGAAGGCTCTTTCAGAATGATTGATTTTGTTTTGTTTGTTATTTTCCTTACAAATGAAAAAGGAGGATGAATGTTCCAGAGAAATCCTTAACTCCTTGAGATGAATCCCAGAGGGTGAATGAGGCAGGCAAGTGGTTGGAGGGCAAGGCACGATGAGCAGAGAGCTGGACCTAGGAGAATCTTGACAGGACCAAGATGGACACGAGGACTGGGAACACAACAAGAACAAGGTAAGTATCTTTCAAAATACTCACAAACTGGCTAGAAGTATAAATACCATGTGTAGACATCAATGCTCCAGCGAATAGCAGAACTTGACTGCAGTCTTAAGTATAGGTGGAGCTCATCAAGGGAATGACCGTCAGCTGTGGATGATTGGCGGCCATCTTGGAGCTGTAGCAAGTGCCACTCTTACAGTACCCCCCCCCAAGGGGCGCCCCCAGGCAACCCGAAGCGCCTCTCCGGGTGATCCCTGAAGAAAACGGTGATCAGACTGGGATTCAGGATGAAGGAGCAGAGAATCCACGACCGCTCCTCAGGGCCATACCCCTCCCAGTCCGCAAGATACTGGAAACCTGTCCCATGACGGCGTACATCCAGAATGGCACGGACTGTAAAAGCCGGATGATTGCCGATGAGACGGGTGAGTGGAGGGAGACTGGCAGGCAGGCACAAAGGACTCTCAGAAATGGGCTTGATCTAGGACACGTGAAACGTCGGATGAATCCTCATGGAAGCGGGCAGCTGAAGACGCACCACAGATGGGTTGACGATCCGGAGAATAGGGAAAGGCCAGATGAATCGAGGCGCCAACTTCCTCGGGGTGTCCTTCAGGGTGATGTTCCTGGTGGAAAGTCAAACCCTCTGACCCACCTGATAGGAGGGCACAGAAGATCGGTGGCGGTCCGCAAACCTCTTATTTTGGGCGGTCGTGCGGAGAAGTGCTGCCTTAGCCTGGCGCTAGATACGCCGACAGCGTCGGAAATGGTGCTGTACTGACGGCACCGATATGTCCGGCTCTTGACTGGGGAACAAAGGAGGCAAATATCCCAGCGAACCTTCAAAAAGTGTCATACCTGTGGCCGCAGATGTATGGGCGTTGTGGGCATACTCCACCCAGACCAGATATCAACTCCAGGCAGATAGATTGCCCTCAACGAGGCATCGAAGTGTGGCCTCGAGCTTCTGGTTGCACCGTTCAG
Source organism: Garcialebias charrua (assembly GCA_038048925.1). NCBI lineage: Eukaryota > Metazoa > Chordata > Actinopteri > Cyprinodontiformes > Rivulidae > Garcialebias > Garcialebias charrua. The sequence continues at coordinate 80,734 of JBBPBX010000193.1, read as the reverse complement.
CCTGACCGTTGTACTGCGGGTGATAGCCGGAGGTGAGACTGGTCGACGCCCCCAAGGCACTATAAAAACTGTGCCACACCTGAGAGACAAACTGGGGACCCCTATCGGACACCACGTCGGATGGGACACTATGAATACGAAAAACGTTCTGTACAAGGAGATGAGCAGTCTCCATAGCAGAAGGTAACTTTGGAAGAGGTACAAAATGGGCTGCTTTAGAAAAACTGTCGATGACTATGAGAATGGTGGCGTTACCCTCAGAAGGAGGCAAGCCAGTAACGAAATCAACAGCGATGTGTGACCATGGACGGCTGGGCGTGGGTAATGGTTGAAGAAGACCTGCAAGGGGATGAGTACCAGTTTTGTTCCTGGAACATGTGGGACAAGCTGCAACAAAATCCTTGACGTCTTGGGACAAAGTGGATCACCAGAAATGGGTCTTTAACAATAACATACGTGAAATACCTGGGTGACAAGAGAGCTTGTTCGTATGCACCCATTCAAGTACCTTGGATCTCATGGCGGTGGGAACGAAGAGCGTACTAGGAGGTCCTGTGTCAGGGTCTGGTTTCGAACGATGGGCGTCACGAACCTCCTGGGCAATGGGCCAGGTGAGGGCTCCAATGATGCAAGTCGAAGGTAAGATGTTCTCTTCGACTTCTGGAGCATCTGGAGGAGAAAACTGGTGGGACAGAGCATTAGGCTTAACATTCTTAGAACCAGGTCTGAAAGTCAGTGTGTAATTGAATCTATTGAAAAACAGTGACCAATGTGCCTGCCTGGGATTTAGACGTTTAGCATCTCTGAGATAAGTGAGGTTCTTATGATCAGTCCAAATGAGAAAAGGCAGCTCCGTGCCCTCAAGTCAGTGACGCCATTCCTCTAATGCCAGTTTTACAGCAAGCAATTATCTGTTACCCACGTCATAATTCCGTTCAGGTAGGGATAGACAGCGAGAGAAAAGGGCACATGGGTGCACTCTGTTGTCCAAAGGTGATCTCTGCAACAAAACGGTTCCTACCCAGTGTCAGAAGCGTCCACCTCAAGGATAAACTGATGAGTGATGTCTGGATGACAGAGGATGGGTGTGGAAGAAAGAATCTGTTTGAGCTTACCGAAAGCAGAGTTGGCTTCCGGGATCCATCTGAAATTTCTGGTTGTAGATGTGAGTTGAGATAAAGGTGCTGCGATACGACTGTAGTCCTTGATAAAGCGTCTGTAGAAGTTTGCAAAACCTAAGAACCGTTGCAGTTGTTTCCTGGTCTCAGGGATTGGCCACTCCACCACTGCCTTAGTCTTCTCAGGGTCTGCCTGTAGTGTCCTTCTCCAAAGATAAAACCCAAAAAAGCAACCGAGGATGTGTGCAGTTGTTTCCTGGTCTCAGGGATTGGCCACTCCACCACTGCCTTAGTCTTCTCAGGGTCTGCCTGTAGTGTCCTTCTCCAAAGATAAAACCCAAAAAAGCAACCGAGGATGTGTGAAAAGCACATTTTTCACCTTTTACAAAAAGTTGGTTCTCATACAGTCTTTGGAGCACCATCCAGACATGTGTGATATGTTCATTCTCATTCCTGGAATAAATGAGAATATCATCCAAGTAAACACACACAAAATCACCAATAAAGTCTCTTAAAACATCATTGATCAGTGCTTGAAACACTGCAGGAGCATTGGTAAGGCCAAAGGGCATGACACGATACTCGAAGTGTCCCAAGGGTATCTTAAACGCTGTTTTCCATTCATCACCCTCTCGGACACGGACGAGGTGATAAGCATTACGTAGATCCAATTTGGAAAAGATAGTGGCTGGTTGTAACTGCTCATGGACAGAGTCAAGTAATGGTAAAGGATACTTGTTCTTTATAGTAATATTGTTCAACCCCCGAAAGTCAATGCAAGGGCGTATTGTCTTGTCTTTCTTAGCAACAAAAAAGAACCCTGCCCCCAGTGGAGAAGTTGAAGGGCGGATGATTCCTGAATCCAAGGACTCCTCGATGTAGGACTTCATGGATCCACGTTCAGGGCCTAAGAGGTGATATAAACGGCTAGATGGCAGAGGAGCTTCAGGAAGAAGGTCGATGGCATAGTCATAGGGATGATGGGGAGGAAGAGAGAGAGCCTTCACTTTACTGAATACTGGAGACAGATCATGATACTCGGGGGAATGGTGGATAGATCAATGTTCTTGGCTTCTTGTACACTAGTTAAAGGGTTGGATATGCCTGAGTGAAGGCAATCTTTCAAACACTTGTCGCTCCATTTCTCTATTCTGCCAAACTCCCAATTGATGTGGGGATTATGGTTCTTTAACCAGAGAAACCCTAAATTCATTTGAGTGTTGGGTGAATCAAACACAAAGAAACTAACAAATTCATGGTGATTACCAGATGTGATTAAATGCAAGTCTTCATTCTTAAAACAAATCTGTGTTAAAGTCTCCCCAGTTACTGGGTCAATTTCAAGAACGGGGAAAGAAAATTCCTGAACTAAATATTGACAAATTAAATTTTGTTTAGCACCAGAGTTAATTAATGCTGAGACAGGAAAACAATCTTGTTTGAATTGGATAACAGTGGGTAAAGCCAATCTACGCATGGAAGTAAAAGATGAAGTACCCACCAATAGCTTCCGTCTTATTGGCGGGCAGTCTCGTTTCCCAGAAGTGGGCATGAAGCAATATACTGTAATGTCCCTCTTTTCCACAATACAAGCATAGGTTAGAGTTCCTACGTCTCTGTTTTTCAACTGCTGTCAATTGTGTTCTGCCTACCTGCATTGTAGAGGTGTCATCGGGCCGGAAATACACGGCCCTACCCTACCCGAGCCCTTAGTTTAATTACCCAAGCCCGAGGGAGCCCGCTGATTTCCTAGAAATCACCGCCCGACCCGACCCTACCCGATTAAAAAAAAAAACAACAACAACAAAAAAAAAAAAAACACTACGTTTATTTATTAAGCTTTTACTGCGTTCTCCCACTCAGCAAAAGAACTTGATGTTGTTCTGTGTTTTGATGGAGGAGGTGTGAGCGCGCTGCTCGCAGTTTGCTGTTGAAGCTTCAGGAATGTCAGGAATGCGGCAACTTGTTCCGCCGCAGAGAGCAGTGTGCGGACGTGAGCGTGCACCTGACGCACGTCAGCTGGTGACATAATTTTGAGCTTGTTAAAGTTAGGCCACAGAAATAATGCAACTCTCTGCAAGTCGTGGATAATAATTTTGCGCTCCAGCACTTCTGCATGTCGCGCAGAAACACCTGCTGCGGAGAGTCTGTGTGTGAGGAGGACTGGCAGCTTCAGTTTCTCATTCCAGAGACAAACCAGGTTGGTGGGATATTTGTCACCCTCCAGTTCTCTCTGTGCACGGTAAAATGGTTCGAGAAATGTCACTAAAAAGTCCAGCATGTCGGGGGAGACGCTCGTCCAGGCGCGCGCCGCGCGCCTGCTCTCTGGCTGAGTGGCTGCGCTCAGTGCGCTGCGGTTTTCACCAT
>JBBPBX010000193.1:55249-73171 GCA_038048925.1 Garcialebias charrua | reverse complement strand
CAAATCACAGGTATGAAGGTAGGAAGTTGCCCACTGGAGAGCGTTACCTTTTAGTTGACTGTTGAGGTATGTGATCTTAGCGATGTCCATGGAGTAGAGCTGAGGAGCCCCTTTGAAGGCGAGTTTGCACTGTGGGAGAAAACCTTCACATAACGCTGGATCTCCTGAGAAGAGTTTAGATGGTTTAACCAATAACTGTTGAGGAGAAGGAGAGTTATGAACTGGTGCTAGGAGAACTTGAATCTAAGGTGGCAGCAGGAGCTGTGAGAGGAAAAGAAGCAAGTCTTTTCTGTATAGAATTAACCATGCCTCCAAGTTGTTGTAAATCAGATTGAGTCTTGAGTTGTTGACTCATTACTTGTTTTAACATCTCCTCTAATTGATTTTTGCTTGTGGCCTGCGAGGAGGAAGCTTGTGCGTTCATGGTCTCGTTCTGGGTTTTGTTTAGGCTGGAGCATTAACTGTTATGATTTCAAAGGATAACCCAGTTGGTAACAAGACCCAGAACGACACAAGACGAAGAGGTGCAAAAAGTAACAGTGTTTATTATTTACAGTGCAAAAATCATATGTACAGGGATCCTCTGGATTTTCTGGAAGATGAAAACAGACAGTCAGATGGGCTTGACCAGAAGGCTCTTTCAGAATACAGTAATTGATTTTGTTTTGTTTGTTATTTTCCTTACAAATGAAAAAGGAGGATGAATGTTCCAGAGAAATCCTTAACTCCTTGAGATGAATCCCAGAGGGTGAATGAGGCAGGCAAGTGGTTGGAGGGCAAGGCACAATGAGCAGAGAGCTGGACCCAGGAGAATCTTGACAGGACCAAGATGGACACGAGGACTGGGAACACAACAAGAACAAGGTAAGTGTCTCTCAAAATACTCACAAACTAGCTAGAAGCATAAATACCATGTGTAGGCATCAATGCTCCAGCGAAGAGTAGAACTTGACTGCAGCCTTAAGTATAGGTGGTGCTCGTCAGGGGAATGACTGTCAGCTGTGGATAATTGGCGGCCATCTTGGAGCTGCAGCAAGTGCCACTCTTACAATAACACATTCTTTGAGCACTTTCACATCTCACAAGGGCTCACAAATTTGCATGAGAATCAGTGTAACATCATTCACAAGCTTTGACTGAAACAGTTTAGTGTCAGATGATTTTAATGTCTGCCAAGAAAGGCGGCGGGCAACATGCATTCCTCCGAAGTAAATGTACACCTTTAATCTGAAAATCTACTAATGTCGCTGAGTCCTTATAACTTATTCAGAATTAAGCTGTGACTGAAAAATAGAACCTGCACTAAAAAATTGACCTTGATATTTTTTACCTATCTTTGATAGACAATAAAAATAAAAAATAAATATGAAAACAAAATTTTTGTAGATGCCATGTTTTGGGGTTTATGTGCTTTCAAATTGTATCTGCAAATGAAACAATAAAATAGGTAATTATTTGGCTGTTCTTAAAACTTGCCACAAGGAGCACAAGTTAGTGTATCTTTTGTGCCCACCCCACAAGAGAAATGGTGTGGGTTATGTCAGGAAGGTGTCTGGCATAAAACAGTTTTGTCTAAACAAACATGCAAGTTAAGTGACATTAATCATTCATTCAACCTTTATTTATACAGGCTAGCCTCGTTGAGTCACGGGGACTCATTTACAAGAGGGACCTGTCTCACTCACACCAAACAACCATCCACTCTCACACTCACACCTAGGGTCAATTTAGAGTCACCAATCAGCCTAACAAGCATGTTTTTTGGTCTGTGGGAGGAAACCGGAGTACCCGGAGGAAACCCACGCATGCACGGGGAGAACATGCAAACTCCACCCAGAAAGGCCCCGGACCGGGATTTGAACCGGCAACCTTCTCGCTGAGAGGCAGCAGCGCTACCAGTTGTGCCACCATGCTGCCCAATTATACCGGATCCATTAAGATCCAGGTTAACAACTGTTACCAAGCAGGTTGCCGGTGGAAAATATACTACTGTCAGTCGAAGACCACGAGGAGGGAAATGTGTCAGGAGATAGGGGGAGAAGAGGAAAGTCAAGACAAGAGTGTATGATTGTGCATAACTCTAAATTTAGGAATAATAGCAGGTAAAAGTAAAAAAGTTGGCTGACATGATAGAGACAGAGAAGGAAGGTATGTATGTGTGCTAGAGACCAAGTGGAAGGGAAACAAATGTCAAATGCCAGAACCTTCATTTATTTTATAGATATACTTTTTATACTTTATACTTCGGGACAGTATTACACTCTATTTCATTTTTGCTGTTGGTGAAACTTTTTATAATTTTATACTACTATGGAAAACTACAGGTAGTCCCCGATTTACGAGCGAGATCCGTCACAACGAGGCGCTCGTAAACCGGAAATCTCGTAATTTGGAACGGCCGCCATTTCTCTCGTAAATCCGGAATTTCGCTCGTAAATTGGAACGGTTTTCGCTAGCGCGACTACAAACACTCTATTTTCATCCAAAAACTGCTTATGAGTGCATAAAAATGATCGGAAACGTGTGTCCATATGCTTAACTAACTAACTGTGGTGAAAAAACACATGAAAACTCAGTATTTTTTTCGTTTTTTCCAAAAATTTGCAGCTCGTAAGTCTGGAACCTCGCAGATCAGAGCGCTCGTAAATCGGGGACTACCTGTACTATGAAAAAACTCAGGACAGTATTACACTCTATTTCATTTTATGATTATGTTTATTAAATGTTGGTGTTTTGGTTTTGGTGAAACGTTTTATACTCTTTTTACTACTATGAAAAACTACTATGCAAAAAACTCAGGACAGTACTAAACTTTTATTATTTCATTTTGTGCTTGTTTATTAATTGTTTTGTGTTTAAATGGTTACTGTTGCACCGAGGGACTGAGAGAGAAATGCAATTTCAATCCTGTGTATGTCCTGTACATATTGCAGTTCTGACAATAAAGTTGACTTTGACTTTTTGACTTTGATAAGATACACACATACCAATGTGGATTGACAAATCACACCTCACACCTTAACAGTAGGGGTTTCTTAAGGTCTTTGTTAGTCTAATTCACAGATGAGGCTCCTCTGTTCCCATCAGGTGTGAAAATCATCTGGGAATCAGTCCTAAAGCTGCATTAAACATTTTTGAAAGTTGGAATCTGAGACCTCCTCCTCTGTTAAGAGAAGGTTTTTCTCTCTTAATATAAACCGTTTCCTTCACTCCCCTCTCAAACCATCTGTGTTCTCGGTCCAAAATTGTTTCTGTATTGAACACTTTTTTTTATTTTACTTTCTGTGATAACTTTTCCATAAATATGAACCTCAAACTAATTTAAAATGTAATTATACTAGGCTATAAAACATTACATGTAATTCTGACATACAAAATAATAGCCCTTCCGTGTTTTCTCCTTATCTATATGCAAAAAGGCAGAGTATCTCGTCGGACCAGTGGGACATGTTGTAAACTGACACATCCACACTTAGAGCTAATCACATTGTTTTGACTTTGATCCAAATCACCTGACTTTGATCCAAATTACCTGAGGGTGTCACCCAGCCCGCCTTTCCTTTCTGTAAGGTATGGGACGCCCTCAGAACCTACGCCTGTAATGTACCTAAATGACTACCTTTGAAAGCTACGTTGGCGCCAGAGCCAATTAGCTGTTAACACAGTAGACAGATCTATTCAGAAGCCGGAGAAGGAAGCCTCCTGTAACGTGAAAGACTGATGCCCGCTTTGCTAATGACAAGAAGAGGTAATCTGTTGTTGGACTCAGCCCTATGTTACAGGATAGTCAGCTGATGGCTGCTAGCCTGCAGGGGACGAGTGCTTGAGAAAAGTAGCAGTTGAGTCCAGGTCATTATAAGAGCTGAATAGAGTTAAAACGTTTGCATACAGGCCTGCCTACACAAGTATGTGTAGGCGTGCATTTTAGCGAAAACAAATTTACTTTTTTGAGTCAGAAAGAATGCAAAAAATTCTGTTTTTCTCAGCGAATGTAATGACAAAAAACCTATTTCTTAAAGACAATTACTGATCTGGTATTTGTAAACTGTATTTTTGAACTGTTTTCTGATCTTTACTAAACTTTGAACTACTCCTCTGCACTCATGCATAAAGATCAAATATGCGTTCACAAATTTTACCATCATAAGACACTGTCGTCAAGGGTTAAGTGTTAATTAATTTAAGCCAAACTAAACTGTTTTTTTTTTAAATATTCTTTCAAGCCAAATGGACTGTTACCACTCATATAGAGATTTATGCTTGATGCACAATTTTTATCATCTGCCACAAAAAGCAATTTTGGTCAATAACATAATAGCTCACATTTCTCTGTGGTTCTTCTGTGTATTTGGTTGTCTGTCTGTTAGTAAAATTATTCTCAAACCACTGAACATATTTTAAAGAAATGGTCAGAAAGCAATGATTGCTGTTTAGCTTTTCTTTTCTTTTTTTGCGCTGAGACGTTTCGCCCTCCATCCAGAAGGCTTCATCAATCTGAGGAAACTCCAGACAAAACTGATATTCCACCAACAGCCTATTCCCAGTTATGTTGGTGCTAAGATGGCCTCTGGGGAATGCCCTCTCTTCCAGTGCTCTCCCTCATCAACAGCATGTCAAACTGGTTCAAAACACCAAGGTGCAGTATTTTCTCAGACTGATTAAACCTTCTTGATGGAGGGCGAAATGTCTCAGCAAATAAAAAGAAACTGTCTAGATAACCTGACTGAACATTGTTGGATTTTATACCTGGATTATTGAGCATAACTCTGATGTTTTGAGCGCTTAAGTTTGCACAAAACCTTTGAAGAAATCTTTGGCATGTTGGACCCTCTCTGTCTATTAACAAAATATTTCAAGAAAACATCCTGATGCATTCTCAATAATCCTAACAAATTTAAGTCAGGTCCTCTGGAGAGAGGAGTGAAGGAGGCCATCTTTGTGAAGATAAATTGTCCATCATTAAACAGAGGTGGAGGTATCCGTGTTCAACTGTACCCCTCTTAAGCCCCCAGTATAGCTCTGCACACGTCCGTACGCGCGTACTGTACGCAGAAAGTTCATCCCTTTACCCCAGCATACGTTCTCGCGTACATTCTCGCGTTTTCGCACCAAATTCTTGACGTCATTTGAGCAGCTGCAGCGCAGCTCCAGACAAGGAGCGTTTACCTACGGGACAAATTGAGGTCGTGATTGGTCATTTGCTGACACGCCTACTGAATTGATTGACAGGTCGGGAAAAAAATGCGAGAGCTGGCAGCTTCAGCCGCAGTGGTGTTCTGTGTTTATATGTTAATAAAAAGTTCTAAAAAAAAAAAAACAGGGAGCGCTGGTCCTGCAGCCCACACATCAGACCAGCACACCAGGAAATCTGCAGAACCTCCCCAGCCACGCTGGACCTGAGTTTAATTCGCTCGTGACAAATTCATTCATTTCTCATCATTTCAGTCATGGAGTCAACGGAGGAGGAAGCGATCACTTGCCTTTTGGCAAAAAAAAAAGAAAAGGCCAGATCAGGGATGAAGAAGGGGAATTTAATACATTGGTGTTGCATACAAAACAGTCCGGCGCCGGGCAGTTTATTGTGCGACAACGCGTTTGCATACGCGGTTGTAAAATTTGAGCTTTGCGCGTACATGCTCTACGGGGGTACGCTTGTATGTCCGCGTAGTATGTGCGTACCTCTGCATATGGACGTATGCAGAGCTATACTGGGGGCTTTACAGTCCTGTTATTGCTAGTATCATTCAGTCCTCTGCGAATAACAAGCAGTCATCAGGGCACTGATGATCGGTCATTAGGCTGATAGTCCTCCTTGATTACCGTATTTTCTGGCCTGTAAGTCGCAGTTTTTTAAACTAATTTTCATGTCCTGCGACTTATGGGGCAAAGCGACATATTTATGGATTTTTTCCCCATATTTTTAGACCAATTTTTGGCTGAGACATTACTTCCATTCATTCTGACAAAAAAATGGAGCAGTACGACTTTTGGCCGCTAGGGGCAGCAGTACCACTTTCGGCCGCTAGGGTCCACCGACCGTTCCCAGCTCATGTGTCAAAAAAAGCCTCCTCTGCTCGGACTCACTTTGTCGCAGCCCGGCCTCCTGAACTCTGGAGGTAGGTCTGAACTAGTGTTTGTTAGCAAAATAGCTCATGAACCACACAACAGATTTTGATGAAACTTACAGAAAGTAATCACTGGATGGATATTTACAACCAATTAGCTGTAGGAGATGTTTGAGCTAAAATTCGATTTATTTATAATTTATTTTCGCAGCACGCACAACCGTTTGGAAGACGTCAAAGCGAAATAATAATAATAATAATAATAATAATAATAATAAACTTTATTTGTATAGCACCTTCCTACAATGCCTTGCATTGACCAAGGTGCTTAACAGGATAAAAAGATGAATAAACTGGAACAATAAATCAATGAAAATAGAATAAGAAACAACAGCAATAAAAGAAGGCAATGGAAATAAAAATGCTACATACTAAAATACCAAAAGTAATAAAAGTTACACACTGAAAGCTTTTTTGAACAAGTGGGTCTTCAGTCTGGTTTTGAACAGAGTCAGATCAGAGGTGGCACGCAGCTCAAGGGGGAGGCTGTTCCAGGCTTTTGGGCCGGCAACAGAAAAGGACCGGTCTCCCCATTGTTTGTACCTTGAGCGAGGCACCTCCAGCAGGTGTTGACTGGCAGATCGTAAAGCTCTGCTGGGCTGATGGACTTTCAAAAGTTCTGAGATGTAGAGAGGTGCAAGTCCATTCAGAGCTTTGAAAACAAACAGCAGCAGCTTGAACTGTATCCTGAACTGAACCGGGAGCCAGTGTAGAGAGGACAGGACAGGAGTGATGTGTTCATATTTTCGTGTGTTGGTCAAAAAGCGCGCGGCAGAGTTCTGTACAAGCTGTAAACGGGAGATGGAGGATTGATTAATACCAACATACAAAGCATTACAATAATCAAGTCTGGAGGTCACAAAGGCATGGATGGCCTTCTCCAGATCACCACGGCTGAGAAATGACTTGACTTTAGAGAGCAGACGGAGCTGGAAAAAGCTGGTCTTGACAACAGAACTGATCTGTTTATCAAACTTTAAGTTGGAGTCAAGCTGCACTCCAAGATTTCTGACCACCGGGTTGAAGTGGGGGAGGGGAAAACCAAAACTGGGACTGGGAAGGATGTTGCTGGTGTCATCAGGTGCACCAAATAAAATGCATTCAGTTTTATCTGTGTTTAGGTGGAGGAAGTTTTGAGAGAGCCAGTGCTTAATGTCATTTAAGCAGTTGACAAGAGTGTTTGAACTGAGTGAGGGGTTGGGAGTGACTGGCAGATAGATTTGTAAATCGTCTGCATACATGTGAAAAGACAGGTTATGACGTGCAATGATTGATCCTAATGGCAGCATGTAAAGAGAGAAGAGGACTGGCCCTAGAATAGATCCCTGTGGTACGCCAGAGGTCAGAGGGGTTGATGAAGAGGAGGACAGATCGCCTATCATGACAGAAAAAGTTCTCCCAGACAGGTAAGATTTGAACCACTCAAGCACAGCTCCCTGGAGGCCAACCTGCTGAGACAAGCGGTTGATTAGTACCTGATGGTCGACGGTGTCAAAAGCTGCTGAGAGGTCTAACATCACCAGCAGAGCAGGGTTTTTTGCATCCAGGGACAGAAGAATGTCATTCTGTACTTTGAGCAGTGCAGATTCAGTACTGTGACGAGCTCGAAAACCTGACTGAAATTTTTCAAACAGGTTGTTGAGTTCTAGAAAAGATTGAAGTTGAATAAAAACAATCTTTTCTAGGACCTTTGATAGAAATGACAGATGGGAAACTGGCCTGAAATTAGAGAGAGCTGTAGGATCTAGGCCTGGTTTTTTGAGAAGAGGCCTGACCACAGCATGTTTGAAAGCAGATGGCACAAAACCTGAAGATAGACAGCTGTTAATAAATGACAAAACACAAGGACCAATTACATCAAAAGAATGTTTGAATATTTTTGATGGAATGATGTCCAGAGAACAGTTTGTTGGTTTCATCTGCTGAACCACCTTGGTGAGGTTAGGCAGTGAAACCAGGTCGAACTGGTCAAAAACAGCTGTGGTTATTGCAGACGCACATGATTGGACAGTGTTTGATGGGCTGACAATGTTCTGCCTGATAGAGTCTATTTTGTTGACAAAATAGCTCTGAAAGTCGTCACAGGTAGACTGAGTGGCAGTTTTCAGAACATTGACAGATGGATTGATAACAGACTGGAGTGTGTTGAATAGTGTCTTCGGCCGGTTGGAGCTGGTGGTGATTAAATTGGAGAGGTACTGTGACTTGGCCTGCTTCACAGCATTTTGATAATCACAGAGACAGTCTCTCAGTATTCCCTGGGACACATGAAGCCGGTCGCGCCTCCATTTTCGCTCTGCTTTCCTGCAACGTTGTCGAAGAGCTCGCGTCGTTTCGTTGAGCCATGGTGATGGTCTGTTTTTTGAAGATGCCTGTTTGAGAGGAGCGATGGAGTCCAAGATCGTTGTGCAGGTGTGATGGAAGGAGGTGATGAAGTCCTCAGGATGTAGAGATGGGTCCAGGCTGACAGCAGAGCAAAAGTCAGTGCTCTTAAAGGCATCAGTGAACTGACTCGGGGTGGATGGGGTGATGGAGCGGCAGAGACGTGCTGGGAGAATAGCCTTAATAAAAATAAAAATAATTTAAATCCAACAGATTTGACCATTACCTGAATTTATTAAGGAACGGTTAAGCTCAGAAACACCTTTGCTATAATGTAAGCAAACAAATATAAGTGTTTATCTTGCTAAATTTTAAAGAAAATGCAGCAGCCCCAACCATGCGGGTGCACGTATCGAAACTACTTTTTAAATCCAGCTGATTTGACAATTACGTGCAGTTATTAAGGAAAGGTTAAGCTAAGACACATATTTGCTATAATTTTCAGCAAACAAATAAATGTTTTTACCGTGTTAATCTTGTTAAAGTCTTTCCGTGCACGCTCCTGTGGCCGCCATATGCAGCAGGGCGGTGACGCGTAACATACGCGACGCGTCAGCGGTGACGCATAATGCGACTTATGGGACGAAGCAACATATTTATGGATTTTTCCAATTTATTGGACACATTGGACTAAAGCGACTTATGGGGCGGAGCGACTTAAAGGGCGGAAATTACGGTATGTGAACAGCTAGTTTTGGCTGTCACCAGCCAACTGGTTGATCCACTATGAGAAGGTAATACTTATAAGACTGAGTTTAGTGCAGCTCCTCAGACTGACAGTCTTTTGGAAAAAGACTAAACTTTTCAACATTTTTTTTTCTTTAATCCGTCCAGAGGACCCGACTTAACTTTGTTAGATTTCAAGAAAACTAAATGTATTTCAACCAAATTCTTAGAAAGTAATTTTTGGATGTACTGTAAATGATTAATTTTCTGAGTCAACATGACTCAAGATGGAGGCCACAGCTAATCAAATTTAGGGGAAAAAAGGAGTTACTGTAGTAAATTTTACAGCTGTTAAACTGGAGGGTTTTCAGCAGACCCAATACATTCTACAAATGCTACAAACTTCATAAAATTTCACATAGTTGTGCAAAATGTTATTTTTGAGTTTGACTAAAAGGACGTACACACCTACACTTTTCGGTAATGGCTTATTATCTGGATGTCCAAATACTTCTTAAAAAAGTTAATCTTTCAGTTAATCCAAAATGCTGCTGCTGGAGTCTTAACTGGAGTTAGTAGAAGAGATCATATCTCTCCAGTTTTAGCTTCTCTCGGCTCCATGTCAAGTCCAGAATTGAATTCAAAATCTTCTAACATACAAAGCTCTCAACAACCTATCTCCATCTTATATTTGAGATCATATTGTCCCGTATTTTCCAGCACTTTGCTCTCAGACTGCAGGCTTACTTGTGGTTCCTAAAGTTTCCAGAAGCAGAAAGGGAGGAAGATCTTTCAGTTATCAGACTCCTCTCTTGTGGAACCAACTTCCAGTTTCTGTCCATGAGACTGACACAATGTCCAGTTTTAAGACTGGGCCTAAGACTTTCATTTTTGATAAATCCTATACAGTAGTTAGGTTTTGCTTGTTATGCTGCCTTAATCTTAGACTACTAGAGGACAAATTGACCTCATTTTCTTAAAATAATTGCTAAAATTGAATAGTTTTCATTTCATACTATTTCTATATTAACATGTGATTCTTGACCTGCCATTGTGTATCTGTTCCTCCGTCCAGTTCCTCTCAAACCCAGCAGGTCAAAGCAAATGACCGCTTGTCCTGAGCCTGGTTCTGCTAACGGTTTCTTCCTCATGAGGTTTTTTTCCTTTCCACAGTCACCTTCATGCTTACTCAAGGTGAGAGTTCTGTGATGGCGTTAAACTCAAAGCAGTCTGTTCCTCAGATAAATAGTGTTAACTTATTATTTATATATATATGTTTATGTTAACTTATTACAGTATTTTGTATATGAATGTTTCTGTTCAGTGCCTGAGGTGACTTCTCTTGTGACTTAGTGCTATGTGAATAAACTGAATTTAATTTAATTTAATTACACTTTTCAGGATAAAACTGTCTCTGATTAAACATGTAGCTTAAACCTGGCAGATTTAAGCTTTAATTAAAGAATAAGACATATAGCCAGCCATCATGTGAAAAGAAGGAACCCAGACCCAGACCAGTGGTCATTCCGTATGTTGCGGGAGTTTCAGAGACATTGAGACGTTTATTTTCTAAACACAACGTCCCAGTGGCTTTTAAACCCCAAAATACATTACGGCAAAGACTGGTTCATCCCAAAGATCCAGTCCCCCGGCACAAACAGAGTAATATTGTGTATGCTGTTCAGTGTCAGGAGGGCTGTGATCAGTCTTACATCGGGGAAACTAAACAGCCACTGGCCAAAAGGATGGCCCAGCACAGAAGATCAACATCATCAGGTCAGGACTCTGCAGTCTACACTCATCTCCAGGTCAGAGGTCACTCTTTCAGGGATGAAGATGTTCACATCCTTGATAGAGAGGAACAATGGTTTGAGAGAGGAGTAAAGGAGGCCATCTTTGTGAAAAGAAACCGTCCATCATTAAACAGAGGTGGAGGCCTCCGGGTTCAACTGTCCCCCACTTACAATGCTGTTATTGCTGGTATCACTCAGCCCTCTGTGAATAGCAAACAACCATCAGGGTGTTAACGATCCATCGTCAGGCTGATGGTCCTCCTTGATCATGTGAGCAGCTGGTTTCGGCTGTCATCAGCCAACTGGTTGATCCACTGTGGGAGGGTGCTATTTATAAGACTGAGCTGAACACAGCTTCTCAGACTGAGGAAGTCTTTCGGACGAAAGACGAAACGTTTCTACAGTTTTTTTGCTATGTTTTGTTTTGTTTTTTGAATGTCCAGAGGACCAGACTTAGCTTTTTTTGGAATAAGACATAAAGTGTTGTGGATCGTTATGGCAGAGTATTTCTTTTTTGCTCACATAGTCACTGAAATAATCTTTACATTGTTAATCAGCTGAATCACTTTTTTGAGATATCTAAATGTCTAAGTTTGTTGTTTTTCTATCAGCTGTTTCTTTCTGCAGAGGTTGCCCCAGCGAGTGAACATGACAGATAAAACCGTTGTCCTTCCTGACTCAACCTGGGCTCAAACCTGCAGCCTATAAGACCACAGCGCTGACCACTGAGCTACCATGTGAATATCTATATTCTGATTCATGGTTTTACCCATGTTTCTAATAGCAGTAGATTTAGTACATTAAATAATAAAAACTGCTTTCAGACATTAATCATGAAGATCAAACAATTGGATAATCTTTCAACTCGGTGTGTGAGTCAGTGTGTGTCATCAACCTCATGACTGCAGTTTCCATGTCAAACTCTAAACCCTCTCACAGAGCAAATAACTGGCTGGTAGCCAAACGATCATCACATGTAGATTCCCTGTGACACACTCTATCTTCTTTTATTTTGACAGGTAAGATTTATTGACCATCGTGTAAATCACAAGAACACTTGTAATTGTGGAGAGGCAATGAAATGCTATAATTGTTTCAAAGTGCAGATGGAGGAGCATGAGGCCATGTGTTTCTTTGTGTCCGCCTGTGTGTGCACTCTGCATGTGATCGTGTGAATGTGCACAGCGTTCTGAGAAATGTTTCAGAGATTGGGGGAAATCCTCCTTCCGAACAACAAACAACTTCAACTGCAACAAATCTTCTCAAAAGAAACTTTTGTCATATTGAAGCTAATAACTTTTTATGATGGGAAAAGCCGCAGCTTTTCCAGCCATTAGGACGGAGCTACACGCAGCCTTGGGTTACAAGAACTGACGCAGGACAGTTTTTATTATTGCATGTCTTTTAATGACTGTGACTGTGGAAAGAAAAAAAGTTTCCTCTAGATAACAGTCTTATCTGTTTTATAAGTATTGTCTTATAAATGTACATTTATATTGATTGTTTCTTAAAGTCTGCTGATGATGTTAATTTATATTATCCATCAATCCATTATCTTTTAGCCACTTCTTCCATTTTGGGTCATGGGGGTCGCTGGTGCCCATGTCCAGCAATCACTGTGCGAGGGGCGGGGGACACCCTGTACGGGTCTCCAGTCCATCACAGGGACACGTAGAGACAAATGTGACAAACAAACATTCACTCTCTCACTCACACCTAGGGACAAATTTAGAGTTCACAATTAGCCTAACATGCATGCTTTTGGTCTGTGGGAGGAAACCGGAGTACGCGGAGAAAACCCACGCATGCACGGAGAAAACATGCAAGCACCACCCAGAAAGGCAGCCGGATCGGGATTTGAACCGACAACCCTCTCGCTGAGAGGCAGCAGCTCTACCAGTTGCACCACCGTGCTGCCCTAATTTATGTTAACTATACAGATTAAAGCTGCAGTATGTAGCTTTTTTTATGAACATATTTCTTCACTCTGTCACTACCTCCTGACAGACTGATGTTAGCCAGGTAATCTCTGAAAAAAAATAAAAAAAATATTGTCCCCTTGCTTCTCCAGGTGGTAAATAAGCATTTCTAAAAAGAAAAGGTGACCCGCCATTTTCCAGCCAATAAAAACAGAGTTTGTAACCAGCCAATAAAAACAGAGCTTGAATTTGAATCAGCCAATAAAAACAGAGCTTGAATTTGAAATTCAACAGACCACAAGGGGGCAGAGCCACATATGGCTCTGAGGGGGAGGGATCAGAATGCTTTGCCTGTTGAAAATATTTCTAACTGCTGCAGTTCTACAGAAACTGCATACTGAACCTTTAATGTACATCCATATCCATCATTATATTTTCACTTTGGAAGGCAAAACAGTGGAAAAGTTTTCATTTACAGTAACTGAAATTTAAAAAAAAAAATGTTTTAATAAAATATATTCATTTTGAAATACAATACAAAACAATCCCATAAATGATAACACATGAAATATAAAAATGAAAGGTAGCAGAAAGAAGAAGAAAATCTTATTATATCTGCCCCTTTTTTCAAACAATTAGTTCAAACAATAATAACCTTCCAGTAACAGAACAAAATTAATAACTTGTTCTAATTTTTCTCTAATACTCTAATACAATACACATTAAACTACTTCATTTTTTTTAACAATTCAGTTTTGATCATTTTCTTACTCTCCAAATCATTCCATAATCCAATTCCCTGGATTGAGGTAGACCGTCCCTTCAAACTAGTTCTGTATTTTGGTTTTACAAATATCTCTGTCCCCTTCAGATTATGGTAAATGGTAAATGGAGCTTATTTATATAGCGCTTTCCAGCCCCCTGTGAGGAGCCCCAAAGTGCGTTACAATACCAGCCATCCACCCATTCATTCAGACATTCATACACCGGTACAGTAGTGGTAGCCTGCCTTGCAAGGCGCCATCCAGACCTACCGGGAGCAACTCGGGGTTATTATAACAACTTTGTGTTTTAACAAAATTTATTTGGACATTTAAAGGTAATGTTGTTCTGAGCCCTATAAATAACTGATAAAATACTATAATTTACCAAATCATGGAACTTCAATAACTTCAGTTGATAAAATAATGTGCTTGATGGATGACGGTAATGTTTTCTAGTGATAATTCTTACAGCTCTTTTCTGTAATACAAAAATAGGCTTTGTAATTGTTTTACACGCTTTCCCCCAAACATCAATACAATAGATTAAGTGTGGAACAATGATTGTGTTATACAACAAATACAGAGCTTTATCATTTAATAAGTCTCTGACTTTGTACAGTACTGCAATAGATTTAGCTATTTTTATTCTTACAGAATGTATGTGATGTTTCCACGTCAGTTTGTCATCAATTATAACACCCAAAAACTTCACCTCACTCACTCTACAAATCTCAACACGATCAATTTTAAGTGGAACATCAACAGTTCTCTTTTTATTACTGAATATCATGTATTTAGTTTTATCTAGATTTAATGATAATTTCTTAAATTTAAACCAAGTTTGTATTTTAACAAATTCTGTCTTCATCGACTCCATATCTGTTCTGTATCTTTACCAAACAAAAAAATGTGGTATCGTCTGCAAAAAGGACACATTTAAGGAGTCCTGACACATTTACCACATTCACATATAAAATACAGTAAATAGCTTTGGTCCAAGTACAGAGCCTTGAGGAACTCCATATGTGATATTATAGAGGTCAGATCTCACACCATTTATCTGTACAAACTGTTTCGTCTTTCAAATAGCTAGATACCCACTGTAATGCTGGTCCCCTAATACCATATTTGT
Organism: Garcialebias charrua; assembly: GCA_038048925.1. Classification (NCBI taxonomy): domain Eukaryota; kingdom Metazoa; phylum Chordata; class Actinopteri; order Cyprinodontiformes; family Rivulidae; genus Garcialebias; species Garcialebias charrua. Next base: position 58,390 of record JBBPBX010000193.1, on the reverse strand, counting down.
TCAATATTTCAAGGAGAATAGTGTGATCAATAGTATCGAAAAAAAAATTTTAATCAACAAAAATACTGATACAATACTGTTTTTGATCGACAGCAGTACTGTACAGTAGTTATTTGTTCTATTAATTCATGAGAGCCATTGATGTAGAGTTTTTTGCTCTAAACCCATACTGACTGATAGTTAGAATATTTTGTTTAGCAATAAATTGATCTAATCTGGTCACAAATAGTTTTTTTTTTTTTTGAATTTTTGAGAACTGTGGTAACAAGGATATTGGTCTGTAATTGTTGAACACACATTTATCACCATTTAAAAAAGAGGAACTACCTTTGCTACTATCTGGAAATATTCCTGTTGAAAATGATTAATTACATATATATATATATGTAAAAAGCTCAATAACATGACTCGGTATGTCCTTTACAAACATCGTATCCATGTCCACCCAGAAAATATATACTAGATGTACTTCCACATCAATTTCAGTTAGCCTGATTCAAGATGCCCGCCACAGCTAATCAACCTTAACAAACACAAAAAATGTATATTTTGCAAATATTAAGCTAATGTGATAGTAGCTGAGACAATACATATTTTGAGCACTAACAAATCAATCAATCAGTCAACTTCATTTATACCCTTAGGTAGATTTGGTTACAGTGAGGTGAGTCAGCTTTTTTGCCAGACAGGAAACTTGACATAGACATACAATCAATATAAAAAAATAAATATAACATGATTTTAAAATTATTAAACAAATGACCCAGTGCTATGCTAAGTCAAATTTTGGAAGCTTTTTTTTATACCGCTTGTGTTTATATCTGCAATCAAATATCTGTGTCCCGATGAAGCCTGAACTCTGCACCTGTCTGTAGTGCAAGGATTCTGGCTTAGGTGCATCTCACCCGACAACCTACTGGACCATTTGACTATTTGATTCAGGCAGTCAGGGCCGGATTTATGCAGGGGCTTTCAGGGGCTTGAGCCCGGGGCCCCGGAATTTTAGGGGCCCCCAGAGCCTCCGGACCCGCCCCCTAAGTTTTTTTTTGTGAACGGATAGTCTCAAACACGTTGTCTCACAAAGGAGAAAACTGTTCTTGTTAGGTTTTATGTAAAACTGGATGATTTTATCTTTTATTCGCTTCAGCGCGGCCGGTCCCCTCCCGCTGCCGGCGGGGGAGGGAGGGGGTGTGTGCGGCCGGTCCCCTCCCGCTGCCGGCGGGGGGTGCGCGCAGCCGGTCCCCCACCCACCGCTGGTGATAAGGAAGAGAAAGTGGAGGTGGAGGTGAATGGAGAAATAAAAAGTGCAGGAACGGAGGCAAAGGAGCTGGTGTAGGAGAAAGCAGGGGCGGCTGTAGAAGAAATGGAGCTGGGGCCCCCCAAACCAGGTGAAGAAACAAGGGAAGAGAAAAAATGAAGTTGCTGCAAGCGTGTTGCAGGGAAGTTTGTGTTGAAGTCCAGGCAACAATAGCTATTCAGTGATTTTATTTTGTGATGGAAGCATCATATTCTAGTTTCAAACCCTAACATGTGGTTTTGTATTTAACCAGTTCAGGGTTGTTTGTAGTTTGTGACAACTGGCATATTAAAGTTGTAAGTTGTGAAAACTTACTATTCAGTCATTTTCTGCTCATCATCTGAACCAAAGCAAAACAAACAAACATATATATATATATATATATATATATATATATATATATATATATATATATATATATATATATATATGGGCCCCCCAAGATGACTCAAGCCCAGGGGCCCCCATCCTCCTAAATCCGGCCCTGCAGGCAGTTCTTGTTCCCTTTCAGTGTGGTCTCTCGGTGCAACATACTTATTATGGGAATTGCGCCCCGCGCGATTACCTGAAGGAATACATTCACGCCTTTTACGGCAGGGGGCGTCACCCCGCGTCAGAGGTACCGCCCTTTAGGTACTTAAGCGACTGACGCCCCTCCATCTTTCTCTTTTTGCCCTTCACCTCGCTGAAACACCTGAACATTGCGGGACTTCTCTGTTGTCGCGTCGCTTGATTGAGGTGAGCTTGCTCCCTACACTGAGCATACAGAGAAAATTTTCCTGCGTACTGCTGGGCTGGCGAAAGCTAGTCCAGCATTTTTCTACTTACCCGAAGTTTTTCTTCTCTTCCGCAGCTTCGCTCGACGGCGCTAACTGCGTCACAACCTTCTGCTAATCTCTAGCAGTCTACCAGCGAAAGCAAGACGACGGAGAAGACGGCTTCGAACAAAAGGAAACTAGGACCAACTTCTACTCTTCTTGTCTCCGGACATGGCTCCTGAGAAGGGAAAGCGGAGGACAAAGAAGAAGAAAACCAGGACGACGAGTCCTCGCTCGCGCCCATGCCCCAGCGGATGCGGCTACTCCCTCTCGGCGACGGACACCCACGAGGCCTGTCCTGTCTGCCTAGGGATCCTGCACGCAGGAAAGCGCTGGAATCCCCGACTCCTGCCCCCACTGTTGTCAAATGACAGCCACAGTGAGGAAACGCCGCACGGACACGTTGGCCAAATCTATGGCAAGGACCGCAGCGATGAAGGTCGCACGTCGCACTAACCTGCTTGCTCTCGAACCGGAGCCCGAAAACGTGGACTTGGAGTGCAGTGGCCGAGTCGGAGAAGTGTCCGACATAGACGCCGAATACAGTGACAAGGGAGAAACTGTTCATTCCTCCCAGAACCTGGCGCAGAACCTTCCGGAACCGGACTTGTCGGTACCTGCTCTGTTCGACCTGTACCATAGAGCCGCTGATGCCCTGCAGGTCACGTGGCCAGACCCCACGCCTCGCCAACAGGTTACGAGGCTGGCGGGAAGCTACTTCTACGCGAAGCAACCGACAACGTCGCAAAAAATGCCAATTTTTCCGGACTTTCTCATGGAACTCAAACGCTCCTGGGCGGAACCCAGGGTTCCCATCATGCTGCCATTGTCCCGACTCTTGGATGTCGCGGGAATGGAGGCTCTGGGCCTTGCCAGCGCACCCCCGATAGAGGAGTCTCTGGCGGCTCACCTGGCCCCCACATCCACGGAGATGAAACCAGCGCTACCCAGCAGGGCCTGCCGCAATTCGGAGAAACAACTGGAGAAAGACCTCACTCACCCAGCACACTCACTCTTTGCACCACT
>JBBPBX010000193.1:21891-35224 GCA_038048925.1 Garcialebias charrua | reverse complement strand
ATGTTTGGGGTGATGTACGCTCGAGTGGACAGCAGCAACTTTAAAAATGCCAGGTTTTCCTACCGGAGGCTGTTTTCGTCCACAGAAAGTCCCGTCGTCGTTGCGTCATCACAATAGCAGAGTCTCTCCCGATTGGTTGCTGCTGACGCTGCGAGCAGCAGAAGCAAGAATATTCTTGCTGCCTGCTGCTCGGCTGCGCGCGTGCGTGAAAAGGGACTGCCGGGCGCTGCTGCGCTGCTTGAAATGCTGAAGACACGCCGCGTCACGCCCCGCTGCTCCAAGATGCGCGGCCACATAGACTTTCAATGCAAAGTGGCTGCTTCGGCTGCGTGAAAAGCGTTTGGTGAGGATTCAGCATAAGTCTGGTCCTCTGGACATCAAAAAAAAAAAAAAGTAGAAACGTTTCGTCTTTTGTCTGAAAGACTTCCTCAGTCTGAGATGCTGTATTCAGCTCAGTCTTATAAATAGCACCCTCTAGCAAACTGGTTGATCCACTGTGAGAAGGTGCTATTTATAAGACTGAGACGAATACAGCATCTCAGACTGAGGAAGTCTTTCCGACAAAAGACGAAACGTTTCAACTTTTTTTTTTATGTCCAGAGGACCAGACTTAGCTTTTTTAGATTATCGCTTATCGCAATAATTTCTGAAATAATTAATCGTCCAGTAAAATTTGTTATCGTGACAGGCCTAATGATGATACTTTAAAAGTAAATTTCACTCTTTGAGGGTGCAACAAATCCTGCATCTTGAAAAAATAAAATAAATTAATTGAAAGCCCCCAAACTTCTACTAACACTCCATTTCTCACCAAATGGACAAATCTAAAGTTTCCTCTCCGTGAGTTTATTTTACAATAAACTTTATGTAGATTTAAGTCTTAATAGTTCAGCTAAAGGAAGAATAGACGACCTGGGTTGATTTTGCCCTTCCACAAAGGTGAGATACAGAGAGATATGGAGGGGAGGAAAAGGAGGGAGGGGTGAGGAGTGTGTGTGTGTGTGTGTGTGTTGGGGGAGATGGGGCGGGCGGGTGAGTGAGCTGGAGGCTCCGACACAAATCAATTCACCTGAGAGACGCATTATTGTCTTCGGTTTCAGGCCAGAAGGAGCTGAGCGCTATGAAAAATTAAAAGGATGCCAGTTAAGTTTAAAGGATCGGGACAGAAAACTCTGTGTGCGCACGTGCACACATACACACAATACTACAGTACTCTTATTTCCCAGCTTTATATTAAAACATTATATACTATTTTAGTTTAAGTTACCTTAATCATTATTTGTTTTGTGACATTTCACTGTGCATGCTAACACAAAAACAGGTCAATCAACCAAGTGCAGAAATGCGACTCTTTCACCGTTTGGCACGAAACGGCTCAGATCGAGTGATGTCTGCAGTGATATCTGCAGATGCATTAAAAAAACAAAAAACTTTTCATGGATAATCCAGCCTGGAAATGATTTACTGTCACTCCTTCCAACATTGCTGGGAACCAAAGATCTAATGACAGGGAGGGACTTTTGTGTTTGCGTGTTTGTGTGCTCCCTACTCTTTTGTTCGCTCGTCAAACTCCTCTGACGCCCTGTGCACAATAAAAAACCGAGAGGACGCATTGTTGTCCATTGTTCCCAGCTGGACGTTTTGTCCCAGCGTCACTCTCTGCCATCTACGGCGACACGGGGAGCGAAGGCCTTCTCCCGATTGCAGCGTCTTATCTCGAGCTGTGGACAATCGCCTGGCTTCCAAGCTCCCTCCGCCAACCTGTCTCCTGTCTAGAATTAACGGGGTCACTCGCTGTGTTCGTGCACCAGTCCGTCACCGTGTCTGTGGCCCGAGGCCCGCCAGGCGGCCGGATCGTTTACACTTCTCCTTTTTCATTGTTGATATTTACTTCTGCAATTATCGCTCCACTTCACCCTCCGTCAAAGACGATATGCTGAAGTTAACGCCGCCGCTTCCCTCCGTCGGTCTCCTGTTGCCCAAACGTATGCAAACACGCAGTTCAACGGACTCGTGCACAAAAAGGCAAACTCGCTGTGTGATTTCTACTAAGTCAACCATACATTTCCTCATAAAAACATACATTCAGGTGGTCATTTATCATTAAATTATATTTAACAATCTACTAACACAGACTTGAATTTCCCCTTCTTGTCTTTGAAGTGAGATTAAACTCTGCCTGGAGAAGTCATGATGGAGGCCTCACAGGACCTCGGCGAACAGATGGTGAGTTACAGGCTACTGTCTGCTGGCAGCTCTGTGTGTCGCTGGCTGGGTGAGTACGTTTACCTCGCATTGGCCACACAAGTGAGAGGTATGGCGTATAACATGGATACTAATGTGTGTGCCTGTGCACGTGCACCCTCTAACTCGCAGCAGATGAGGGTCAGTACTCTAACCATATGGCAGCAGTCAGAGTTAATGGGTCTGCAGTTGAAGTGATGCAGAACATAGACATCAATCTGAGACAACTGAGTGTTGGGATATTTTTGGCTTGAAAAAAAAAAAAACGTTTAAAGTGATAGTTCAGAATTTTTGGGACAACAGACGCCATGCAAAGGTCACCTAGTCATTCAACCTTTATTTAGGCAGGTTAATCCCATTGTGCCTCGAGGACTCATTTACAAGAGAGACCTGTTTTCAACATGACAACACGACAACAATAGACACTCATAAGAGTCATACAGACTTTTTTTTTTAACAAGGTAAAAAAAAAGATGTCAGAGTAACAAAACAGATAGATTATAAGGCAAATGTAGAAAACACCTATCCATTCATCCATGCAGCCAAGATACAAAATGTTTGTCAGGTACACTGTAGCTGACATTAAAATTATGTAATGAAATTCTTGTTTTGCTTGCTCCCTCCTCACAATCAACAAACCAATAATTAAAAAATAATTAAAAAAATCCCAATAATATAGGAATACACAGATTTAAATAAAAAAGGAGACGTGTGTCAATAAAAATGTAAACAATTAAAATAATGTAAACTGGCTTTAATAAATAGATGTACAGTATATACTGTATACACATTAAAGCTGTCATTTCTAACGTGGACCCGAAGCCCGGACCGACCCGGATTAGGGCCAGTCCGGGCCGTTATGTGATTAATCTGTGGGCCGAGCCGGTCTCGGGCTTTGATGCGGTTTTACAAACCAGCACAAATAAAACTAAGAATGCACTAGGGGTGTAAATCACCACCACCAAATATTGATTTTTTTTTTGTATGACAATACGATTTTTCTCTATCACAAAGTCTGTCACGATACAATTTCAATTTATTCGATTCACAAGTCTGCGATCGATATATTGCAATATCAAATGCCCATCTCATTTACATATAAATAAATTTACAAAAGCAATTTAAAAGATTTAACCATTTTATTTTGGTTATTACAGGCACCAGACATTAAATAAAAACATTTTTTCTTAATTAATGAGAAAATAAAATAAATGACCCATTCATTATGGTAAATGGTAAATGGAGCTTACATTTTCCAGCCCCCTTTGAGGGGCCCCAAAGCGCTTCACAGTACCAACCATACACCCATTCATACACACATTCATACACTGGTAGCGGTAGACTGCCTTGCAAGGCGCTGCCTGTCCTACCGGGAGCAACTCGGGGTTCAGTGTCTTGCCCAGGGACACAACGAGGTATGCAGTGACTGGGGATCGAACCCGAGACCTTCTGGTCCTGAGCCGGCTGCCCTGCCTCTACACCATCTCGGCCCATATAGTCTCACATTTCTCATGTTTACCATAAGTGCATTTTTTAAACCAGTTAAATTAAAAGTGTCCTGATGACCTTTCAGTTATAAAGAAACAAAAATAGATACAAGCTTACATAATGGCTATCAATGCCGTGTTTCTTCTTCAGGTGAACCAACAAATGTGTTGTTTCCTGAGTATTTTAACTTGCACTGACACCTGTTGCATACGGCATGAGTTTTGTCTGTTGAGCCGTCCTTCTGTCAGAATCCAAAATATTTCCACAGTGTTGATTTATATCCAGCAGGAGAGTGAATTTCAATATGTGTTTTCGGCCTCGTCTGCCATGTTGCTGAGGCGGAAATGGTGACACAGACGTGCCTTGGGAATTTCAAAATAAAAGCATATTTTAAAGCTGACGATATGAATCGATGTTTTAGTTTTGACATGATATAATTGACTCTAATCATCGATATATCGATGTAAATCGATGTATTGTTACACACCTAGAATGCACGGTGTAAAATTGTGTTAATCTACTTGTAGGGGAGGAGGCAGTACCGTAAGTTTATATGTTGAGGGGATGAAGAAAGAAAAAAGTGCAGTTAATCAGACTGTGGAAGAGATCGCTGACTTGTTGCACATTAATTGCGCACGTGGGCTCAGACTTCTGCACAAAGAAAATTAAATAATGCACAGTATAAAATTGTTTATTTGTTGAGGAGGAGGCAGATCTGACCGGCCCGTTTAAAGAGGTTTAAAAAAGTTGTGTTAAGCTCAGATGGACACCCGTCACCGGCTACGTGTGTCCGCTGACTCACTGGTTGAAATGGACTTGCGATCTGTCCAGGGTGTAAGAAGTGGTAAAGATAATGGATGGATGGATGGATGAGCTGATCGCCAGCTGCACGCATCTCTGCACCTACTCTCTAGTGCAGGGGTCACCAACATGGTGCCCGCGGGCACCCGGGTGCCCCCAAGGACCATTTGAGGTGCCCTCGGGCCTGTTCTACAAATAGCACAACTCACTACTAAGCTGCATTTAAAATTTCATTTTATTCAGTTATTCTTTTTTGTATTTATATATATTTTATAATGTCTATCTTAAAAATATATTCTTAAAAATATGTTTATTATACATTTTTTTCAATTTACGCTTTGTTATTTCCGAAGAGTTTATCAAACTGGTGCCCTTTGTATGACTCTGTACCCACGAAGTTGCTCTCAGTTTCTAAAAGGTTGGTGACCCCTGCTCTAGTTATTTACTTACAAAAGCAGTAAAAGCTTCATTAAAATGAAAGTCAGTTTTTTTTTCGGGTTCAGCCCTCTAATTATGTTTATGTTTATGTTTATTAAATTTGTTCATTTTTTTACAAAAGAAACAATACAAGGCAATCTCATAATGATAGTGTACAAAATGTAAAAAAATGAAAGGTGGCAGAAAGAAGAATAAATCTTATTATATCTGCCCCTTATCTCCAACAATCAGATTAAACAACAGTAGTCAAACCATGTAAACAATAATAATCTTCAACCAACTTTTTCCAACAATCAGGTTAAACAATAATATTCTTCAACCAACAGTACAAAATGACTAACTCTTTCTAGTTTTCTAACTAATACTAATACAGTACAAAATGACTAACACTTTCTAATTTTCTAACTAATACAATACACATTACGTTATTTCACATATATTTTTTTAACATATTTGTTTTGATCATTTTTTTAAATGTAAACATTGACTTGGCATTTTTAACTACATTCTCCAAGCCATTCCATAATCTAATTCCCTGAATTGAGGTAGAACGTCCCTTCAAACTGGTTCTGAATTGTGGTTTTACAAACAACTCTGTTCCCTTAAGATTATAACAACTTTGTCTTTTAACAAAGTGCATTTGGATATTTAAAGGTAATGCATTATTTTGAGCTCTATACATAACTGATAAAATATTATAGTCTACCAAATCATGGAACTTCAGTAATTTTAGTTGATAAAATAATGTACTTGATGGATGACGGTAATGCTTTCTAGTGATAATTCTTACAGCTCTTTTCTGTAATACAAAAATAGGCTTTGTGATTGTTTTACACGCATTCCCCCAAACATCAATACAATAGATTAAGTGTGGAACAATGATTGTGTTATACAACAAATACAGAGCTTTATCATTCAATAGGTCTCTGACTTTGTACAGTACTGCTATCGATTTAGCTATTTTTATTCTTACAGAATTTATGTGTTGTTTCCATGTCAGTTTGTCATCAATGATAACACCCAAAAACTTCACCTCATTCACTCTACAAATCTCAACATCCTCAATTTTGAGTGGAACATCAACAGTTTTCTTTCTATTACCGAATATCATGTAATTAGTTTTCTCTAGATTTAATGATAATTTATTTATTTTAAACCAAGTTTGTATCTTGACAAATTCTGTCTTTATCAATTCTAACATTTGTTCTATATCTTCACCTGAACAGAAAAAAGTGGTATCATCTGCGAAAAGTACACATTTAAGGAGTCCTGACACATTTACCAAGTCATTCACATATAAAATAAAAAGCTTTGGTCCAAGTACAGAGCCTTGGGGAACTCCACATGTGATATTACAGAGGTCAGATCTTACATCATTTATTTGTACAAATTGTTTCCTATTTTTTAAGTAGCTAGATACCCACTGTAATGCTGGTCCTCTAATACCATATTTGTTCAGTTTTTCAAGGAGAATGGTGTGATCAATAGTATCGAATGCTTTTTTTAAATCAACAAAGATACTGATACAGTGTTGTTTTTGATCGACAGCAGTAGTTATTTGTTCCATTAATTCCATGAGAGCCATTGATGTAGAGTTTTTTGATCTAAACCCATACTGACTGTTGCTTAGAATATTTTGTTTATCTATAAATTGGTCTAGTCTGTTTACAAATAGTTTTTCAAGAATTTTTGAAAACTGTGGTAACAAGGATATAGGTCTATAATTGTTGAATACACATTTATCACCATTTTTAAAAAGAGGAACGACCTTAGCTACTTTCATATTATCTGGAAAAATTCCTGTTGAAAATGATAAGTTACATATGTATGTGAACGGCTCAATAACATGGCTCATTATGTCCTTTACAAACATCATATCCATGTCCACCCAGTCTTTCGATCTCTTGTCTGTAAGATGTTTTACTACATTCATTATTTCCTCTTTGTTAGTTCCATTTAGGAAAATACTATTTGCACAACCTGTAATTGAGTGGATCATATTTTTATCTACTTTTGGTATCTTAGCTGCAAGGCTTGATCCAACATTCACGAAATATTGATTAAATCCATTTACAATTTCATTTTCATCATGAACTTCATCGTTGTCTTTTACAAAATATTTTGAAATACCAGTTTTTGCTTTATGATTCTTCAGTACACCATTCATTACTCGCCATGTTGCTTTCATATCACCATTAGTTTTATCTAATAATTTACTATAATATTCTTTCTTATGTTTCCTTATAATCCCTACTAATTTATTTTTATACTTTTTATATTTTTCTTCTGCGCTCTGACTTCGCAATTTCAAGAAACATGAATACAAATAATTCTTTTTTTTACAAGCATTTCTCAACCCTTTTGTCATCCATGGTTGATCATTCGTATTTCTCTTTGTGTAATTTTTTTGCACACAATTCTTTTCATACAGGGTTTCCAAGATATTCATAAACTCATCATATGCCCTGTTCGCATCATCAACATACACATCATTCCAGTCTTGTTTATCCAGATCCTCTTTCAATTTTTCCAAAACTTTTTTTGATGTGTTTATGATTTTTTTCTTCGTTGTGTCTGCTTTTGTGATTTTTTGATCATTTTTAAAGATTGTGAAAACTGGTAAATGATCACTTAAGTCGGTCGTTAAGATACCACCAATTACATCCCCATTTGTTATATTTGTGAAAATATTATCAATTATTGTGGCACTATGAGTTGTAATTCTTGTTGGCTTTGATATCAATGGATACATATTTAAACTGTACATTGAGTTTATAAATGTGCTTATGTTATTTGAATCTGTTTTATTTCCCATATCAATGTTAAAGTCTCCACACAAGAAAATATTTTTATTAAAACTTTTCTCCATTAGTTCCAAGATTTTATCAGTGAATATTTCTATATTTGCTCCTGGTGATCTATATACACAACTTATTATTATGTTTTTATCGTTTTTGTTTATAATTTCTATTGTTATCATTTCCATAATATTATCAACTATTATTGACATTTCATTATTTAATTTACATTTTATTTCATTATTGACAAATAGTGCGACACCACCACCTCTTTTATTATTTCTGTTCATATGATATAATTCATACCCCTCGATGTGAATATTACTAGTGTTATCATCATTAAGCCATGTCTCTGACAACGCTATTATCGTAAAAGTTCTATTTAATTGTTTTAAGTAATCTGTTATTTTGGATATGTTTGCATTTATACTTCTGCTATTAAAGTGAATAATGGAGAGAACTCCATTTGATATATAGATGTCATTAAACTGCTCTTCATTATAATATTCGCTATCATTTATTACAGGAAAAAAATTTGTATCAATCACATTTTCAACATTATATATTTTAGGTTCTGAGTCTTCGTATGTTGTCATGTTCTAATGTATTTGTTCATTTCACCGTATATTTTATCCATTTTGATTGTGAGTTGTTTCATTGATTTGTAATTTTTCATCTCTTGAATTCATCCAGATCCGTCAGCTCTTTTATCATTTTAGGCTGAGACCCTTCCTTTGCTTTGATAAAGACGTATCCATTTCTAGTCCATGTTGATGCTATTTTTTTTTCTTTGTTTTTTAACCACCTTGCTTCTTTTGCAATTTTTCCATTTTTCTTGGTAAGATGTTCATTTATGTAAACGTTTGTTCCCTGCAGATTTCTTCTATTTTGCATGACATAGTTTTTTGTATTCCTGCTAATGAACTTAACGACCACTGACGGTTTGAATTTTGGTGAATTATTGGTGAATTACAAGTCACCTTTTTATTCAGCCACAACTTTCCAATGTATTCATATTTCATGCAGACCAACATGAAGCAGCACATTCTTATGAAGATGATTGGAAACGTGCAGTTTTCAACATATTTTACAAATAAAAATCTTAAAAGTGTGGCATGCATTTATAGTAGCCCTCCTGAGTGAGTACTTTGTATAAGCAACGATTACTGCAAGCCTTCTTTAGGGTTTTTATGCACATGTCAGAGTATTTTTTTTCCTTTACTACTTTATAAATCTTCCTCCAGCTCAGTCAGTTTGGATGGAAACTGTTTGTGAACAGCAGTTTTCAGGTATTGCTGCAGATTCTCCATTGGATTTAGATCTGACTGCATGCTTTGTGTCATTGTTCTGCTGGAAGGGGAACTAGATGCCCAGCATTTAGCACCAGCCATCAACTTCCCAGTCCCTGCAGAGGAAAAGCATCCCCACAGTATGATGCCGCCACCACCATGTTTCATGACGGGGATGATGTGTTCAGTGTTAGTTTTTCAGCAAACTTTACATTTAGGCAAAAAAGTTCAATTTGGCTCTCTCACCAGAGCACCTTCCACACAAACAACAGGTATTCTGGTGAATTTTTTCAACACTCGCTTTCTTCTGACCACCATAAAGACCATCTTGTAGCATCTACCACTTGTCCTGTAGACAGGTTCTCCTCCACCAGAGCTGTGGATCCCTGCAGCTCATCCAGAGTTACCTGAGGAGCTTCTTGGCTGTGTGTTGATGGTTGTGCCATCTTTCTGTTTTCAGGTGATGGATTGAACAGTCAAAACCCTGTTTTGAATTTCTCAACAACTTTATCCCTGAGCTGTCTGCTGTCTTAGTCTTCATGATGCCCTTTGATCCATATTGTTCTGTAACGAACATCTGAGGCCTTCACGGAACAGCTAGATTTATAATAAGGTGGATAATCAGGTGACTTCAGAAGGTGATTGGCTGTGCTGGATTTAAATGTCTGAACACAAATGCACGCCACACTTTTCACATTTTTATTTGCAAATATTTGTGAAAATCGTTAAATAAATATTTTTCTCACTTTACAATCACACTCTACTTTGTGTGGCTTTATAAAAAAAAGTCCCCATAAAGTATTTGTGGTTCCATCCCACAATGTGTTCAAGGCATGTGAATGTTTTTTCAAGGCACCACATCTGCTGTTTGTGTCACGACTTTAACACAGACAAATTCAAATCTTTGAACTTGATGTTTCAGATTTCAAAGTTTTCGCTGAGTACCGTATTTTTTGGACTATAAGGCGCACCGGATTATAAGGCACTTTACCGGTAAGCGAAACAAAACAGTCAGCTAAGTCAAACTTTATTCAGCTCATTCATAAATTCGGTTCGAGGTCAGTAAAATTAATACATAAGGCGCACCTGATTACAAGGCTCACTGTCAATTTTTGAGAAAATTCAAGGATTTTAAGTGCACCTTATAGTCCAAAAAATACGGTACTCAGAGAAAACTTTAGACTGCTGTGTTTCCCTCAGTCTACCATGAATGTGATGTGGAGGACTTCCTCAAGGACATTAATGAACAGTCTGTACTGTATTTTGTTGGACGCTTTAGTATTGTGAAAATTTTACTTTTATTCTTTCATTTATTAATCTTTTAAACAGACGGTCACCTCAAGAGAACTAAGTCTGAAGTTTCTCCACAGGTAAATAAATAAATTTGATGAAAATGAATTGGGTCATCTTATTGTTTTGCACTGCATACACTACTGTGCAAAACTCTTGAGTCTTTTCCTTTAAGGAGACGCATCTTCTTGTGCGTGTTGAAAACGATCTTTATCAATAGCTGTTCTGAGTTTCAGGGGTCATGAAGTTTTTCTTTAAACTTTTTTTCCCCCATTTATTTTCTGTTCAGTTCAGAGTAAAGAAACAGACATTTTCTATGACAAAATTTAGTTAAGTGCTCTTAGACGTGTGCGAAGATGATTAATTTAGACATTGTTTCCACTCAAAATTTCATAAACAAAATGCTGTTTTTTTTTTCTTTTTACTTATTTACCAAAAAAAAAAAAAATCATTTAAGAACATCTGGGGACAAATGAAGATGGTTTAAGGGCCAGTTCTGGCTCTCAGGCCATCTGTTGCCCATTTGAGGTCTACATGCTTTTATTGATAATCGGAGAATGTCTGTAATTTATTTAATTTGTCTGTAAAGTTTTTCCAAGGTTTTGTTGTCTGTACTTTATATGTTCTGTCTGGAACAGATCCCTCTTGTAAATGTGTTCCGGTGGCTCATTGAGACTAGCCTGTATTAATAAAGATTGAATAAAAAATAAAAAATAGTTTACTCACACATATTCTTCCATTAAGAACATTTTACAGGTTTTGTTATTGCAGACATTTCACGCACTCATCCACTGTCTGTACTTTATCACAATGCGCTGAAATTGAACGTTTTTATCTAAAGTCAGACAAATCATCGACAGCTGCATTGTCTTCAAGATCTGAGCTGCAGGGAAAACTTTAGCCTAAAATTCAAATGTTGCAATCATTTCCAACCACATTGGTTCACTCTTTGGTTTGGCTTACCCGTATTTTCTGGTGTATAGGTCGCACCGACCGTATACTGTAGGTCGCACCATCCAATTATTACCAATAGATTGGAAAAAAATCCCTAGATAGGTTGCACCGGTGTATAGGTCGCACCTATGTTTAGCTCTGCTGCAAATGTCTGCCACAGGAGTGCACAGCAAGGCTTTTAAGAAGATTAACACTTAAAAACAATTATTTGTTTGATAAAAATTATAGCAAATATGTGTCTGAGCTGAACTTTTCCTTAATAAATGAACGTAATTGTGAAATGAGCTGGATTTAAAAATTTGTTTTGCCGAAAGTGATAACAAGCCATATATAGGTCGCACCGGTGTATAGGTCGCAGGCCTTGAGAAAACCATAAAAAGGTGCGACCTATACACCGGAAAATACGGTAATTATAGATTTGAGGAAAGACAAAAATCAAAGATACTGAAGGTCAAAAGCTTAAAGTCAAACCAAAAGTGAACATTACATTGACTTTTTTTTATTTTATTTTGCACACAAAATGTGGGAAAATGCCCAGAAAATAAACAGGGACTAAAGGAAAACAGTAATGCTTCTTCAGATTTCATTCAGACCAGGAAAACACCACCGTGGCCTGAACAGGTGAACAGTTTCTAAGAGTTGTGTTTGAGAAGGAGGAATAAAGATAAAGATGCATCATCCTTCAGTTGATCGTCTGCTGTATGACACATTTTCAGCTCTCTGGGAATCACATTGTTTGACCTAAAATACTATCTTATGCGTCAAACTGTTGGTATTATTTATAGATTCAACTAACAAAAAAAAAGGGAACGAATTGTGTCTTTGTTGCAGGCTGCTGCTAACTAAGTGTTCGAGGATTCAACTGAAAATCATTATGTTTAACCCCTTCAGTTATTTGTCCCTGCAGTGCTTTCCCCCATTTTTCTTCCATATATAAAGAAGAAGTTTTCTTTCCAGACCTCTGAATATAGTTGAGAGTATTCTGCATTTCTTTTCTCCCTCTGTAGGCCTTCAAAATACATTAGTAATTTCTCTTGCTGTGTCAGTTTTTACCTCCTTTTCATAATACAATAATCCCTCATTTTTTTCAAATAGTTTTTAAGTTGTCTACTATGCAGACACAATAGACGTCCCCTCTTGAGTTTCAAGCATATTTTTGTCTAAATGATTCAAAGGTGAGAGTTTAAATTCTTTTTTTTTCAAACATTTTTGTTTTAACTTGTTTGTGAGGCCCTCTTAGGCATCCTCCCACTTGAAACAGCAAATAAAAAGTTTGATACTGTATTTCACACTGACATCAACAATAAATACATGTATATCTCATTATGAACTGGATCGTACGGCTTTGTTTCCATATTTCTACTTGAAACCTGTGCAGAAAGCTCTGATTAGCCTTCCTGTTCTGTAGGAGGAATGAGTCGTTGCTCTATTCTGAGACCTTTATTTTAAAATTCTGCTAATCTGAATTGATTCTTTCCTAAGTCCACACAAGGACGTGAGCTAATGAAAACGCCCCCTCCCACATTGGCAATGAAACATGAAAAGGCCCAACACAAGGGCACGCTTTAAAAAACAAAAATATGTTTTATTAAATTGTTGACAGGTCAGCTGGAATGAAATAATGAAATCAAATAACACAATCACACCTTGATTTTTGCCTGAACGTCCCACCCTGAAGAATTGTGATTGCTCTTCCATCTTAAATACGCCGGAGCAGCTTTGAGTGGGTGGTGTGGTGAAACATGCTGTTACACCCCCCCTGCTGTGTTCAACCGTTGAGGCCAGACTTTTTTTTTTATTGTTTGTTAGATTTTCAGTAAAAACATAGAAATAAACGGGTAGATTTAGAAAAAAGAAAATACTGTACATATATAGAAGTGTGTTATGAGATGAACTCTGAGATGTCCATGGTCTAGGGATGCATGATATTTATCGGCATGGTATCGGTATCAGCCGATATTAGCGATAAAGTTAAATATCGGACATCAATCAAAATAACTCACCAATAAAAACAGTGATTATATATATATA
>JBBPBX010000193.1:0-21779 GCA_038048925.1 Garcialebias charrua | reverse complement strand
TATGTGTGTGTGTGTGTGTGTGTGTGTGTGTGTGTGTGTGTGTGTGTGTGTGTGTGTGTGTGTGTGTGTATACACACTAGGGATACACAACAATGGAATTTTGACCAATATCTGGTATGCCAATATGTTAAAAATTATTTGGCCGATAACCGATACCAATATTTTATATACTTTCCTTTGTCAGACTATAACCCTCTTATTCAGGCTTATTTTCTACAAAAATTGTGTAACAGCTGTAAGAGCTGGTGACAAATATTCAGTAACAGCCATATGATATGCATAGCAATTTAACTTTTATTAAATGAAAAGTGTTAAAAGATATTTATTAGCATTAGTCTCAATGCTGTCTCACTTGTGGAGGCTTGTTCCAGGTTACTAGTGTGGGATCCTCTGCACGCTTGTGCATGAAGGACAGCCTTGTTAAGTTCAAAGTTTTTGTCTATCCATTGTGCCGTAAGACTAATCATGCTAACAGGGCTAACATTCAATGTTCAAATGTCTGTGGTAAAACTCACGTACTGTAATTGGCTATTAGCTTCTCAATTATGTCGGAAATGATGGCTTGTAACTCGGGTAAGGTTTCGTTGGAAAAATATCTACGACTGGGAACGGTGTAGCGAGGCTCAACGTAGTCCAAAAATCTTCAAAATCCGATATCCTCAACGAAAAAAACCTTCCACACCTCCAACATTTTTACTTCTTCCTCTCCGCCGTGATCAGATCAGGAAGGCGCATGTGACGCTGCAGGCATCCTTGTCACTGGGTTGTCATACAAAAACAGCGTCTTTTATATCAGTGATTTATTTTGATAGAATGGCCGATGTCCGCTTTAACGCTAATATCGGCCGATACCAATACCATGCCGATAATATCGTGCATCCCTAATACATACGTCACGCGCGCAATAGATTTGTAAAAATTTGCAAATTTGCACTGTTCGGTTGTTGTCATTGTGTTAGAGAGAGTAACTGTCATGAGTAAATTTGACATTAAATATAATCCAAGTTGAAGTGTTACATCATTTAAAAAAATTATCAGTATCGGTTATCGGCCAAATAAGTGTTAACCTATTGGCATATTGGATATCGCCGAAAAATCCAATATTGTACATCCCTACCGTGATCACATAATGTTTCTACTGGAGGAGGTCCATTCACGTTCGCTGCTCTCGCTCCCCAACAAACCTGTCTCAGCTTTGATTGTCATGACCTCTCAGCCCGTCCAGCTCGGATACATTAAGGTCATACATATTTCATGCGGCACCCCACTTATCTGACAGAGATTTTCTTCTTTTCCTTGTGATTTGAAATCACGCCTCACATTTTATTAGATTCTCAGACTGCCTCGGGTTTGTGGTCAGATGGGCTGAATGTTTTATTCATGTCCTCTGAACATCTGCTTGTCTGGGTGTCAAAAAAAAAAAAATCATCAGACTCCCAGTGGACTCCCGCCTGACTGGCTGTAAATGAACTCCGAAGCTGAGACTGAAAACAACCTGTCAGAGCAACTCTGAGGACGGTGAGCCGTGTAACGAAGATCCTGTGCTGGACATGAGTGATGGAAACCACTTCTCCTTTTTAGCACTTAAACACAATATTTAGAATGTGATTCAGAAGGTGCAAAAGAGCTCTTAGCGCGAGATGATTTCTTTCCCCACAGCTTTTTGCTTGAGTTTTGACACTGTTGTTCATGCTGGCTCCTGGTCGACAAGTCTCCCTGAGTCACTGGAGGCTTGTGCCAACTGGAGGGAAAGAGTCTGACCGTTAACAAGTGCTCACTGACTCATAGCCACCACAGTATGTCCCACTGTGTCCAGGCATGTGTGAGTGAGCTGCAGAGCTTCATATACTGCTCACTTATATACTTCTTCCACTTAACACGCTTCCCACAGAAAATGTGTCCTTTTAGAAATGAGAGTGGATCTTAGCTCTCATGCTCTGCCCTTCAAACCTCCTGGTGGGTGTAAAAAAACAAAACACTTAAATTAAGCTGAATTAAACTAAACACAAGAGGTGAATTAAATCTAGGTCCATTGCAGTGCTTTATAGAGTTAGGGATTTATTGAATGATAAAGCCTTTTATTTGTTGTATAATACAATTATTGTATAGTCCCACATTTAATTTATTGATACTGAAACTATCAACGCTCATCTCTCCTAGATCCTTCATGTCAACCGTATTAGATAATGTCATCAAGAAACTTGACCATTGCAGATGTTTCTAAACACTACAGGTAGTCCCCGACTTACGAGCGAGTTCCGTTCCTGCGAGGTGCTCGTAAGACGAAATCTCGTATGTCGGAACACGAAACACTTGTTGCTCGTAAGTCCAGATTTTCGGTCGTAAGTCGGAAAATTTATGCTAGCGCTACTACGAACACTCGTTTTTCAACACAAACATACATACTAGTTCATAAACATGCTCAGAAACTTGTTTACAAACTGTTAGCTAACACACTTTCATCTAGCCTGGCCCTCTCCTTCCTACGCAGCTCCGCTCAATTCCATTTTCCCTTCACTGCTCCGTCTGGGACTTCTCCCATAGAGAAGGATTTCTCCGGCTGATTTTTGGCCGGACCAATCAGAGAACAGAAGGCGGAGTTTTTGGCCCCTAACTCACACCCCCATCTGTCCCAGCGCGCAGCCAGCGAGCATCCGCATGTTCTCATTGAAAGCAATGCAAAGCGATGCAGGACTGTTTTATATGTTCATTCAACCTTTATGGGGCTAGCCTCGTTTATGTGACACAAATGTATCAATTTCCCCTTCTTAATCCCTTATCTGGAGTTTTCTTTTGTTTTTTTGCCAAAAGTCAAGTGATCGCTCCCTCCTCCTCCTCTCCCTCCGCTGAGTGCAATGATGAGGAAATGCCTTAGGTTGTCACGAGAGAATTAAACTCGGGTTTTACGTTGCTGCCCAAGTCCCTGCAGATTTTCTGGTCTTCTGGTGTGCTGGACCAGCGCTCCATGGTTTTATTTTATTTTTTAGAACGTTTTATTAACATATAAACACAGAATATGCAGCGGCAGCGAGAGAAAATGCAGCAGGAGGCGGAGCTGATGTCAAGTTCAGCAGAGCATGGGAAACAGACCATATATGGCTCTGAGGGGGAGGGAGCAGAATGCTTTTCCCTGTTCAAAATTTTTCTAAGATCCAATGGTTTTGTTCCTCAGCAGAGGCCACGCCTCCAGCAAGAATCGGTTCTCTATAACAGAAAGTCCAGACCCTAGTACGAAGCAAAGTGAAGGACAAGGGTCTGGTTTTAACCAGGCTAACTTTCATCTAAAAACACATACCAGTGCTGTATTTTCTGTATGTTCTGTACAACTTTACTGTTCGTTAGTGAGCTCGTAAGTCCGGAACCTCGGATGTCGATGTGCTCCTAAGTCGGGGACTACCTGTATACTTATCCAATATACATGTCATTGTTGATTTTTAACTTTATCTACTCAACTGATGTCTGTCTGCTTGTTATGTATATAATATATATGGAAATCTGTCCTATCCTGTTGGTTTTAAACTGTCAACATCTATTACATGTATTGTGATTGTACTGTACAGTACAGTAGTTTTCTTTATTTTCTTTTTTGGTAAATGCAAATGCTTATTGTCAATTACCATGTGATGTGTGCTGCTGACCACTTGACCAGGTCACCCTTGTGAAAGAGATTTCGATCTCAACGGGCTCTACCCGGTAAAATAAAGGTGATTGATTGATTGTATAGAGATGTTTGGGGAATAGCGTGTAAAACCATAACTAAGCCTAATTTTAATTTACAGAAAAGAGCTATAAGAATTATTACAAGAAAGCATTACTGCCATCCATCAAGTATTTTATTTTATCAATTGAAAGTATTGAAGTTTTATGATTTGGTTGACTATAATATTATTTTAGTATTGTATAAAGCACAGAACTACACACTACCCTCAAACATTCAAACGTATTTTGTAAAAAGGAACAATACTTATAATCTTAAGGGAATAGACATTTTTGTAAAGCCACAGTACAGAAGTTTAAAGGGTCGGTCTACTTTAATTTATGGAATTGGTCTTTGTTTGGAAAATGATGTTAAAACATTGAAGTCATTGTCTATGTTTATGAAAATGATTAAGACTACATTTTTGAAAAAATACATATAAATTTGTTTATATCAAAGGTACTATATATGGAAAATTGTGATGAGTTATTCATTATGTTATAGTATTTATAGATGATTGTTGTTTGAATTTATTGTTTGAATTGATATTGTTTGAAGAAGGGGCAGATATGCGTCTTCTGCTACCTTTCATTTTATGTATTGCTTATTTTTCTCATATGGTTTTGTAATTTTTTTGTGTGTGTTTTAAATCTGAAATGAATAAACAAAATAAAATAAAATAAAATAAATACAGTAAAAAATTACAATAATAAAAAGGAGTCTGATTTTTGGTTTCTCCATCAAACACCTATTGTTCATTTGTCTGTGTTAGCAAGATATTTCACGAATCGCTGAACATATTTGGAGAAAAGTTCCAGAAAATCGTCACTGGTTTGCCTACAGCTGTGACGGCCACCACAGCACAGCAATTTTTGAAAACACTTAAAATATAACTCTGTCCGTTTTACAGATTTTGAGCTAAAGTTTGATTTGGTATAACTTATACCAGGGGCGTAACTTTGTGTTGAAAGTTGGTGGGGACGGAAATCGAAAATGCTGCATCTGCTTTTTTGGACAAAGTACCGGTACTTTTTTCAAATGTGTATGTCATAATAACAATAACAGTTGTATGACACCCTTACTAGCAGTTCAACAGCTGTATGACACCCTTACTAGCAGTGTAACAGCTGTATGACTCCAAGTAGCAGTTTAAAAGTTGTATGACACCCTTAGCAGTGTAGCAGCTGTATGACACTGAGTAGCAGTTTAACAGCTGTATGACACCCTGAGTTAGCATTTATCCTGTCAGATCATTGTACACTGTTATTAACACCTTCATTTTCATTTCATCAGCACACAAGTTTTATACAAAAAGTCTTTGGAAGAAGGCACGATACAGCAAGACATTGTTAACAGGAATAACAATAATAAACTTTATTTAAATAGGACCTTCCAGCAACAACTTACATTGTCCAAAGTGCATTACTGTACAAGATAATAAAGATAAAGGTTGAATGAATGAATGAAAATAATACTACAAACCGGATTCCAAAAAAGTTGGGACACTAAACAAATTGTGAATAAAAACTGAATGCAATGATGTGGAGATGGCAAATGTCAATATTTTATTCGTAATAGAACATAGATGACAGATCAAAAGTTTAATCTGAGTAAATGTAACATTTTAAAGGAAAAATATGTTGATTCAAAATTTCAATGTCAACAAATCCCAAAAAAGTTGGGACAAGCAGCAATAAGTGGCTGGAAAAAGGAAATTGAGCATATAACGAACAGCTGGAAGACCAATTAACACTAATTAGGTCAATTGACAACATGATAAAAAGAGCTTCTCAGAGTGTCAGTGTCTCTCAGAAGCCAAGATGGTAAGAGGATCACCAATTCCACCATTGTTGCACAGAAAGATAGTGCAGCAATACCAGAATGGTGTTACCCAGCGTAAAATAGCAAAGACTTTTAAGTTATCATCATCAACCGTGCATAACATCATCAAAAGATTCAGAGAATCTGGAACAATCGCTGTGCGTAAGGGTCAAGGCCGTAAAACTCTACTGGATGCTCGTGATCTCCGGGCCCTTAAACGTCACTGCACCTCAAACAGGAATGCCACTGTCAAGGAAATAACAGAATGGGCTCAGGAATACTTCCAGAAAGCATTGTCAGTGAACACAATCCACCGTGCCATCCGCCGTTGCCAGCTGAAACTCTACAGTGCAAAGAGGAAGCCATTTCTAAGCAAGCTCCACAAGCTCAGACGTTTGCACTGGGCCAGGGGTCATTTAAAATGGAGTGTGGCAAAATGGAAGACTGTTCTGTGGTCAGATGAGTCACGATTTGAAGTTCTTTATGGAACACTGGGACGCCATGTCATCCGGACCAGAGAGGACAAGGATAGCCCAAGTTGTTATCAACGCTCCGTTCAGAAGCCTGCATCACTGATGGTATGGGGTTGCATGAGCGCTTGTGGCATGGGCAGCTTGCATGTCTGGAAAGGCACCATTAATGCAGAGAACTATGTTCAGGTTGGTAGAATCCACTTTGCCCATTGGGAAGAATCTTCTAAGTATCTGATGCCACAATTTGGCCGATAGAAACTCTGAAAATGAAATGAAGCTATTTAGAGGACTTTAATCTTTAGGAGCTGCACTGAGTACAAAAATATATCCAGGCTTGCTCCAAACTAAAAATAGAAGGTGCACACTATCATTACAAATGCAATTACAGTAATTAATAAAAATAAAACAATTATCAGCATTTATTTCACAGTATTGAAGCAGCATGGCAGCATGAACTGCTGGTCCACCTGATGTTGAAACTAACAGCCATACAGTGATAGAGGACTTTTAAGGTTTTAGCTGGGCTCTGTGTCTGCTTCAAGATAAATAAGAACGTGCTCCACCTGTTTCAGAGCTTTTCAGATTGTTTTCAGCTTGTTCATTGATTCACCGTGAGATGCTAGTACCGTAGATGGAGCTACATATGCTAGTAGATTAGCTAAATATGCTAGTTGAAGTAATCTGCAGCCACTTCTTCAACTTGTCCTCCATCCCTCCCTCGTCTGCAGCAGGCAGCAGAATGATTATATTGTTAAATTAAATTCACAAAGCTCGGACTAACTTCGCTCGCACTGTTCACACATAAACAAATGTAGTTTTTGCTCCTCCTGAAGTCACGCACATATTACATGCAAAACGTCATCAAAACGATTTACTTACGTTCAGGAAATGCATGCACACTGTAAATTGTGTAAACGCACAATAATACCATAAGTACTGTGCACCAAAACAATTTAATTACTTACTTTTTGGTTGTTTCTTGCTGTGTAGGGTGATAACACGGCTCCTCTGCGTGTCATGGGCTTCGTGCAAAATGCATGCGCGCACATGCGTATTAACTATAGACAGAACAGCGGCAGTTTTTTTTGGGGGGGGGGTCAAGTTTCTTGGATGGTGGGAAGCGGAGAGAACTTTTTTCTTTTTTTCTGACTAGCGGCATAAATGGGGTTTTACTCAGATATACACAGCACAGAAAGTAAAATACGTGAACAAAATATTGGTGGGGACTGTCCCCTACAGCTCAACATTGGTGGGGACATGTCCACACCAGTCCTTCAGGAAGTTACACCACTGACTTATACTTTGAGCACTAATTGGTTGGACGAGATCAGTGCAGAACACGTTGCCCTGACCTGGTATCAACTGTGTGTGTCTGTTAGCAAAATATCTAATGGAAGACTTAGTGGATTTAAATGAAAATTTCACAATGTTATTATTGGATGTGCGATTTTAGAAAACAGAAAAATTATGATAACTCAGCCTATTAAACAGATACTGAGCTCAAATTTGGCGTAGTGAAAGCTGAACACTGTTCCCAACACAAGCTCTAAGTAATGCACACCCTCTTTGCATCAAACCGTGGCATTATCTTCTGGAGTCAACCTTGCATTGTCTCATATTTGCATATAAAGTACTGATATTTCTTTATTTCTACTGCAAAACAAAAAGAAAAACACAAGTTTAAACCATTTTAAATCTAAATTCAAAACCAATTTAAAATAATACAAAATCTCTCCACTCACAGTACATCGGAGGATGTAAAAATCCAGAGCAACAACGCTGATTAGATGTTGATTAATCTATATTTTCTTAACAGGACCAGTTTATGGCACATTCTGATATTGTGATTTTTTTAATATACAGGTGATCCCCGACTTACGAGCGAGTTCCGTTCGAGGTGCTCGTAACACGAAATCTCGTATGTCGGAACACGAAACACGTGTTGCTCGCAAGTCCGGATTTTCGGTCGTAAGTCGGAAAATTTATGCTAGTGCTACTATGAACACTCGTTTTTCATCACAAACGTACATATTAGTTCATAAACATGCTCAGAATCTTGTTTACAAACTGTTAGCTAACTTTCATCTAAAAACACATACCAGTGCTGTATTTTCTGTATGTTCTGTGCAACTTTACTGTTCGTTTCGTTAGTCAGCTCGTAAGTCCGGAACCTCGTGTCGATGCGCTCGTAAGTCGGGGAGTACCTGTATATTGCTAAAAATATATTTGATGTAATCAAAAACCTCGTTTTGCACAAACAAGCAAGAATTTCTATCCAAAAATGGAATTGATGTCCTTCATGAGAACATCTTCCTTCTCATCATCATCACCCACGAAAAAGAATCTCCTCATCCTTCAATCTTGTGGAGCTCAGAACATTTAATTTTGATTTTATGCTAACATTATTATTTTACTGGCAGCTGTTGTGTGCACCAACTGGTAATTCAGTCATTTGTTTTCCCTGCAGTCTTCATCTCATCAGTAGATCCTTCAACGCCCAGCTACTGACTCCCTCTTCCGTTCAGTGGCTCTATAGATTTATTCTCCAGATGATAAATTGGACACGGGGTGAGCCACAGAGATGTGACCTTTTGTCTCAGATGGACCTAATTAGGCTCAGGTTGGCTCTACAATAACGCGCAAGTTCAAATCATCATCACGGGAACGAGATGAGCATCTAAAAGAAAAAGCAATCAGACCTTCAGGTTCTTCAGAGTGTTTGGATATTGTTCACTTGTCTCATTTAACTGAAGACGCGCGCGCGTCCTTCCCATCCATCACCTCCACCACCCCTCCCCTCACTGCTCAAACCCTGACTCTCCTTTGGATCGGGTTTAAACAGAAACTTACTGCGGGTCTTCACGTGCCAGCTAGGCTGCCAGCTCTCTTGAGGTTTTATTTTTTACGTTTTGGCGCGGTGAGGTGGGATGATTCCACATGGGGTAAAGAAAAGTTGTGGACGCTCTTTACTTTTACGCACGAACATTTCATGGACTTGTCCCCCTCCAGAGGTTGCAGCAGCGCAGTGAGAGAGCTGCTCCAGTTGTTTCTCCTGCGAACATCTCGCCCGCCAGCAGGCTGGAAGATCACCCGGCCAGGAGGTCGCCGCCGCGGACCCGCAGAGCGCAGATGATCGCAACTGGTGTCTGTGGCGTGGCGCTGGTCCTGGTGCTGGTGGTTCTCATCCCGGTCATGGTGAACTCCGCGGGAACTCCCGCGCGCTACGAGATGCTCGGGTCGTGTCAGATGGTGTGCGACTCCCACGGGGCCGCCACGGCGGCCACAGCCAAGGCCACCATGAAGGACACCCGGCTGGCGCAGTCGCTGCCGACCGGCCCGCAGGGAGAGCCGGGGCGCGTCGGGAGGATGGGGCCCAGGGGTCCCGTAGGAGAGCCCGGCCCGCCGGGACCGGCTGGTCCTCCCGGTGAGAGGGGCTCACCTGGGCCCCCGGGGCCCCCCGGGTTACCCGGGTTAAACGGGCCAACCGGTGCCATCAGCGCAGCCACCTACAACACCGTGCCAAAGATCGCGTTTTACGCGGGGCTGAAGAAGCAGCACGAGGGCTACGAGGTGTTGAAGTTTGATGACGTCGTCACCAACCTGGGCAACCACTACGACCCGTCCAGTGGAAAGTTCACATGTTCGATCCCCGGGATCTACTTCTTTGTTTACCACGTGCTGATGCGCGGCGGGGACGGCACGAGCATGTGGGCTGACCTCTGCAAAAACAACCAGGTGGGTTGAAAATCACTGAAAACAGCGTCTTGGCTCAGAGTCCCTGTTTTGGACCGTGCGCTTTTACGCACAGCGTGTCTCCAGGTGACGCAACACAAAGCGCTGTAAATGATTTAAAATGTGGATAGATCGGATCTGTGCGTGATTAAGTTGCCCACTGTTCAACTAATCCAGGGGTCTGCAACCTTTACAATCAAAAGAGCCATTTTGTACCTTTGTTCACTAAATTAAAAGTGTTCAGAGCCGCAACAACCTGCTACAACTGTAGTTATCAACTAGTGGCCCATGGGCCACTTTGGAAGGGGCTTTTGTGTCCACTAGGGGTGACACACACAAAAAACAACTAATAATTTCTATTTTTACAATTTAAGACAAATGAAAAAAAAAAACTGATTACAGTAGTTTAAAGAGAGGTTTTTTTAATTAATAAAAACTATGAACTATACAAACCTAAGTTTTTTTATTTGTGGAAAAATGAATTAAGTATAGAAAAATAAAGTTAACGTTTTACTCCTTGTACTTGTTCCAATATCCACATATTTGCCAATGAAATGACATAAAAACTGCTAAAACTATATATATATATATATTTGGTATAACAACCAATTCAGTTTTGGTCAAAGCTTGAAAGAGCCGCTGCAGAGGGACCAAAGAGCCGCAGGTGGCAGACCCCTGAACTAATCAGAGGAAATGTTTCAAATGTTTCAGGTGAGAGCCAGCGCCATTGCGCAGGACGCAGACCAGAACTACGACTACGCCAGCAACAGCGTGGTCCTCCACCTGGAGCCCGGGGATGAGATCTACATCAAGCTGGACGGGGGGAAGGCGCACGGAGGCAACAACAACAAGTACAGCACCTTCTCCGGCTTCATGCTTTACGCAGACTGAAACAGCTGAAAGAAAGATGGAAACAACAACAACAACAACAAAAGTGCTGCTCTGCTCATTGCTTGTTTCACTTCCCAAGACAGGTCTCAGTGTTTCTGTTGAAAATAATTGAAAGAGGTAAAAAGGAAGTTGTGCAAAAAAAAAAAGAAATGCAAGGAAGAGCTGTAATCCCAAGTTTTAATTTGTATCCAGCCTAGTTTGTCAGATTGATTAATGTGGCTCTGGATGAACTGTTAAGACTTTACAAGTTCACCATCAATACGTCAGACCAACTGTAGCTGCTGTGGTAACATACTGTATCCTGAGTGCGTGTACACGGAAAGCTCAATGTGTTATTTAGCACTCTATAGATGCTTATAATGTACTCGCCATGTTGTCAGTTCATTTGTGGTTTTTTATTTATTTTTTAAAATGTCCTGGTTGTTGCAAAAAAGCTGTGATGATGCATGTTTAAAACTAAAAATGAAATTCTAACACTGTGCAGCATCTCTTGTGATGTTCATGAGCAAGCACGGTCACAAAATGAACACGGCAAGTCCTTTTGTTCCATATATGTGTGTGTGTGTCAACATCTGGCTCAGGCAGCAGGGTAGCCATGGAGGTTTGTCACAAAACCGGACACCGCTGAGCTCCTCCAACGCTGCAACATTCACCTGCCTGCCTGCTTGCTGAATGAGAACCGCTGTCAAAAAATGTAAAACTAAAATCCTCTGGCTCACTTTGTAAAGATTAATCAAAGTTATATGGTTGTTCCGCGGGTTCACAGTCATCTGAGGCCATGACGCCATTGATCATGTGTTGAAGTCACCCTGTGAGGCCACCTGTTCCCAGATGAGAGCAGGACGCGTCCTTCATCTGTGCCAGCCCCGCCAGCCTCCTGTAGACAGAGACGCCAAGCGAGGGGCAGCGGGACAACTCATCCAACACGTCGTGTCAAGATCCGAGCGGCATACTGATTACGAACAGCCTCATTATTTTCCCTCCAGATAACGCGTTTGCAGAGATGTCACAAACAGAAGGAGAGAAGTGATGATGTTTAAATTGAAACAGTTTTCGTAACACCATACGTGTGAGCACCACCGTAGGGTGAGAATGATTTTCTTTGATTGCGTTCACCACTTCGACCTCGTGCAGACAGGCCAAAAGCTGCTAAAAGCGAGATGCAGTGAGCCCATAAGGCTCCTGGAAATAATCTGCTAACAAGGTGACAAATGGAGGATCACAAACTTAAATTTAGGTTTTAATTAATGGGGGCACCGAGAGAAATGTCTCAGCTGGATAAAACAGCTGCGTATCATTATTTTCCAATGAAAAAAGACAAAGCTACAGAACACTTTGTGGAAAAACCTTAAAAATTACGGACGTTTATTCATTAAGAATGAAGACACCAGTGGCACATTATTACTAAATGAGTCTTGTTACAAATATCTCCAAATGTTCAATGTGAGCTGTTGAGTAGTCATAAAAATAAAATCGAATAACATCACTTTTGATGTGTCTTCTTTTTTTTTTTTGTCGAGTGGTGGTATTTGATTATTTGAAGGTCAACCAGCGTTTAGGATTGTCGATGAGGATTTTGTCCACCTGGTGCTGCGAGATGCCCCTCGTCAGCATCTTGGGTACGATGTTCTTCAGGATGTGAGCGTAGCCGTGACCGCCAAACTTAGTCAGGCGATGCTTGGTGTGGATGTCGTGTGCCATCAGTATCTTGTCTTCATAGCCCTCCTTCACCAGAAACGCCAAGCTTAAAACACACAAATATTGGTGCAACTTTACAATAAGGCTCCCCTTATAGATGGCTAATATATAGTAGATACGTTATTACTTCATCTATAAACACTTTATAAATCATTAATAACTGCTTATTATGCATTAATTAAGGGTGACAGAGACACAACTGACCAGTTTCTTGACAAATAGTGAGGCAAATCGGTTCAACTGGTATATATTTAATCTAGAGTTGTTATATTAAACATTTCAGACCAAGTTACTACCTTGTAAGCACAATAAGCATTTGTAAACCTATTTTTTAGCATGAAATATTATACTTTATCACTGCTTTATAAGTATCTACAACTAATATTATATCCTAAAAATAGGTTAACAAATGCTTATTGTGCTTACAAGGTAGTAACTTCGTCTGAAATGTTTAATATAACAACTCTAGATGAAATATAAAGGTGAACAGATTTGGCTCACTATTTGGCAAGAAACTGGGTCAGTTTTGTCTCTGTCACCATTAATTAATGCAAAATAAGCAGCTATTGATGATTTATAAAGTGTTTATAGGGGAATTAATAACGTATCTATGAACTATTTATTAGCCATCTACAAGGAGAGCCTTATTGTAAAGTGGTACCCAAATATTCAACTGTCATAAATACTAAAAAAGTAATGTACATATTAAAATCACAAATACAGTAGCTTGTTAGCATATGCTTTAGCCTCTTTTTGAGAGAGATGAATATCAACCAGAGTTTATTAACTGCATAAAGAGCTAATAATCCTAACACCTGATGAGAACGGATTTTACTTTATTACAGAATGTGTTTAACCTCCTAGGACCTGGCATCCACATAGGCAAGAGTCCAGGTCTTGGGTGTTAAGACAAAAAATACCAAGAAATACTCAGAAAAATATGGTTTCAATTAAGAGTAGTGTCACTCACGCCTTCACTCTCTGGCTGTCACTGGGCATGTCCACTTCCAGGTTAAACGGGTAGTTCAGAATCTCCACTCCAAACAGATCGTACTCGAGGTAGCTCCCCAAATTTGCAAACTCAAGCAGCTCGCCTTCGCCAAATAAAGTCCTACAAAAAAATAAACGAAACGCTTACTGATCCAGGCACCTCAGGAGGGACGTAAGCCATTATAAAAGTACTTTTAAAAAATACATAATTTAAATTGTATTATTTACAGAAGATCTGAGAAGGAAGAGTGACATTAGTAAATGAACAAATATAATTATTGACCATAAAAATATATTAAAGTGCATTTTTACTATGAATAATCAGCTTCATTCAGGTTTTGGTGAAACTAACAACAACAAACAGACGCTGTTAAATTTGACTAATCTCACATCACCTCTAAAGAAAACCTTCCACTTTTCACACCTGTGTAACAGTAAATAAGCTGTTTAAGTCATTTAGTGATTGTTTTCATCATATTCAACACAATAAATAACTCATTTTAAAACACTTTAAGTATGAAAAAGAAAAGAAACGTTTTGTAGTGCAATAAAAAAATGGAAGGATTCTCCAGTTTTTGCTTGCGTTTGTGTCAGTTTGTTAGCAAACATCTCCACAACTTTAAAGAAACTCAGAAAGTTCATTCATTCATTCAACCTTTATTTATTCAGGTAAATCTCATTGAGCCTCGTGGGCTCATTTACAAAAGTGACCTGCTATAAACTAAAGAATTATGAACAGCAATGGTAGAATTTCCTTAAACAAACAACAGAAAAACATAAGAGAGAAATGCAAAGTGAAATGCAAAGTATCAAAAACTAGCAAAACACCACAAGGTAGATGTACAAAATCAAAAACAAGAACATATCTGCAATGGTTTTTGCCAGGATTCCAAAAGATTCTTAAAACCATTTAGAGACGGCAAGGCTGAGAATTTCAGATCTTTTTGTAAGATATCAAGTAACCACTGGATGTTCATCTACAACTGATTAACTTTTGGAGTCAGCTTGAGTCAACTAAACGTAAATAACGCTAAACTAGTCAAATTTACAAAGCTAGTATTTGGTGTGGTATTACCTGAGAATACCGGTAATCGTCTGCACATCCCAGGGAAAGTTCTGAAGGAATGTGCGGACCAGCTCTGTGAGGTGCTGGCTGACATCTTCACCACCTCACTTGCACTGGAGTCAGTTCCCACCTGCCTGAAGACCGCCACCATCATCCCAGTCCCAAAGAGCTCCACAGTGACTGGTCTGAATGACTATAGACCGGTGGCCCTCACCCCGATAGTCGCTAAATGTTTTGAGAAACTGGTCATGTCCCACATCAAGACAACCGTCAACATCAACGAGGATCCTCATCAATATGCATACCGCGAGAACCGATCAACAGAGGACGCCATCTCCTCTGTGGTCCACACTGCTCTCACCCACCTGGATCAGAAGGACTCATACGTGCGTCTGCTCTTTGTGGACTTCACATCTGCCTTCAACACCATGATCCCCCAAACTCTGATAGACAAACTATCCACACTTGGACTAAGCCCCTCCATCTGTAACTGGGTACTAGACTTCTTAACAAACAGACCACAGTCCGTGAAGATCCACAACTTCTCCTCCTCCACCATAACCCTCAGCACTGGCTCTCCTCAAGGATGTGTGCTGAGCCCTCTTCTGTTCACTCTGCTCACATATGATTGTACAGCCACACATCCAGGCTGTCATATTGTTAAGTTTGCAGATGATACAGCGGTGGTGGGATGCATCACAAACAATGATGAGTCCAGCTACAGACAGGAGGTGGAACACCTGGAGAGCTGGTGCAAAGAGAATAACCTTCACATGAATGTGAAGAAGACAAAGGAGATGATTGTGGACTTCAGAAGGAACAAACACACCCACGCCCCACTGAACATAAGTGGATCTGCAGTGGAAGTGGTCTCCAGCTACAAATACTTGGGTGTACACTTGAATGATAACCTCAGCTGGAGCAACAACACCACCAGCCTGATCAAGAAAGGTCATCAGAGACTCTACTTCCTCAGACGGCTGAGACGAGCTGGTCTGAGCAGCCCAGTTCTCACCTCCTTCTACAGGTGTGCAGTGGAGAGCATCCTGTGCTCCAGCATCAACGTGTGGCATGGAGGCTGCACAGTTGCAGAGAGGAAAGCTCTACAGAGAGTGGTGAAGGCTGCACAGAAGTCTGTTGGAGTCAGTCTCCCCACCATCACAGACATTTACACCTCCAGATGCAGGAAAAGAGCCACCTGCATCATGAAAGACCTCACTCACCCAGCACACTCACTCTTTGCCCCACTCCCCTCAGGACGGAGGTTGAGGAGCATCAAATGTAGAACCACTAGACTGAGGAACAGCTTCTACCCTGAGGCTGTTAGACTCATGAATAAATAAATAATAAGAATAATCACTGCAAAATATCACATCATGCTGATGCTGATCTGTTTTCTTGTTGCTGTGTTCATCTGTGACCATCTGCTCATACAGACTCATGTTCGTGCTGCTGTTTATAATGATGTTTTTCTACTACATTAGGGCTTAGTGTATTACTAGTTGATGTTTTTCTTAGTTAATCCTAGATGTTATTACTGTTTTTCTCTTGCATTTGTTGTTGGATGTAACTGGGACCCTGTGTACATAATCTCGTTTTCATCACATGTACCACATGCGGTGCAAATGACAATAAAGACTCTCTGACTCTGACTCTCTCACATACTGTACTCTATGGTGCATCCACACCGAACGGCTTTTCAACTCCAGGAGCGTCCAGTTTACATGCAAAGTCAATGGGGGACGCGCCTCCAGGCGCGTCTTGGCGTCGGGCGTCACGTCACGTGCGTGTTGAGCGTTTTGGAAGTGGCATTTGAGCGTTTTCCGTGCACGTGAACCCGCGGCAGCCTCCAAAGCACGCCTTGAAAATGTTGATGATTTCGCCGTTCAAACTCGTGAACGCGTGTGTCAACCAATCAGGGAGAGTCGGGGGGAAGAGAGAAGGGGAGTCCGCTATGTGACGCGGAAACGAGGGGACGGGTATTGCGCAACTGTGTGACGTATTGTTTGTGAGACACGGAAATAACCCGCAAAGTCGTGTTCAAGTATGGAGGAGAAATAAAAAGGACCTTGCCTGGCGGAGTGCCAATGAGGAAGTCAGGATATCGGGTAAGTTTTGAATTGTGAACTTTTCATGTTTAGCAAGTTAAGCTCTGCTAGCTCTGCTAGCTCTGCTAGTTTATGTGTCCAAGAGACCAAGTGGAAGGACAGCAAGGCCCGCAGAATTGGAGCAGGGTTCAAACTGTTTTACCATGATGTGGATAGAAAGAGAAATGGAGTAGGGGTGGTCCTGAAGGAGGAGTTGTCAAAGAATGTAGTAGAGGTGAAGAGAGTGTCAGATCGGATGATTTGTCTGAAGGTAGAAGGTCTGATGCTAAATGTTGTCAGTGGTTATGCTCCAAAGGTTGGATGTTATGTAGATGTTGCTACTACAGCAACAGTACCTTAACTAGAGAAACAGATAGGAAGGTACTTGGTGTGTCATCTGGACAAAGAAAATATTATAAGGAAATCTGGTGGGGAAATAAAGTGCAGGATGCCTTTCAAAGAAAGAGGTTAGCCAAGAAGAAATATAACAGTGAGAGGACTGAAGAGAGGAGACAGTAATATAAGGAGATGTGATGTAGAGCAAAGAGGGCAGTAGACAAAGCAGAAGGTGTATGGTGAGTTGTATGGGAGACTGGACACTAAATAGGATGAGAAGAACTTGTACCAATTGGCAAGGCAGAGGGATCAGGATGGAAAGGATGTGTTGCAGGTTAGGCTTGTTAAAGATTGGAATGGTAATGTTCTAACAAGTGAGGAGAGCGTGATGAAAAAATGGAAAGGAGTATTTGAGAAGAGTAGAGGTCATAGAAACTGTGAACCAGGAAGTGGGAAAGATTAGTGAGGGTGAAGTCCGGAAAGCTCTGAAAAGAATGAAGAAGGGGAAGGCAGTAGGACCTGATGACATACCAGTGGAGGTTTGGAAATGTCTTGAAGAGATGGCCGTGAGGTTTTTGACTCAAATATTTAATGGAATATTTGAGGGTGAGAAAATGCCTGTGGAATGGAGAAGTGTGCTGGTGCCCATTTTTAAGAACAAGGGTGATGTACAGAGTTGTAGCAACTACAGGGAATTAAGTTGATGAGTCACACAATGAAGATCTGGGAGAGAGTTGTGGAAGGAAGACAAGAGGTGACTATCTGTGAGCAGCAGTATGGTTTCATGCCAAGAAAGAGCACCACAGATGCCATCTTTGCTTTGAGGATGTTGATGGAGAAGTACAGAGAGGGTCAGAAAGAACTCCATTGTGTGTTTGTGGATTTAGAAAAAGCATATGACAGGGTGCCAAGAGAGGAGGTGTGGTATTGCATGAGGAAATCTGGAGTGGCAGAAAAGTATGTTAGACTGGTACAGGACATGTATGAAGACAGCAGGACAGTGGTGAGATGTGCTGTAGGAGTGACAGATAGCTTCAAGGTGGAGGTGGGAGTGCATCAAGGATCGGCTCTGAGCCCCTTCTTGTTTGCTCTGGTGATGGACCGACTAACAGATGAGGTCAGGCAGGAATCCCCATGGACTATGATGTTTGCAGATGACATTGTGATCTGTGGTGAGAACAGGGAACAGGTGGAAGAGAACTTGGAGAGGTGGAGGTATTCACTTGAAAGAAGAGGAATGAAAGTCAGTCGTAGTAAGACAGAGTACATGTGTGTGAATGAGAGGGAGGCCAGTGGAACAGTGAGGCTACAAGGAGCAGAGGTCACAAAGGTGCAGGACTTCAAGTACTTGGGGTCCAAAATGGGGAATGTGGTAAAGAGGTGAAAAAGAGAGTCCAGGCAGGATGGAGTGGATGGAGAAAAGATCAGGAGTGATTTGCAATCAAAGAGTGTCAGCCAAGTTCAAAGGAAAGGTTTACAAGACAGTGGTGAGACCAGCTATGTTGTATGGTCTGGAGACAGTGTCATTGACAAAAAGACAGGAGGAAGAACTGGGAGTAGCAGAAATGAAGATGCTGAGGTTCTCTTTAGGAGTGACAGGGATGGATAAGATCAGGAATGAGATCATCAGAGGTACAGCACATGTTGAACAACTGGGAGATAAAGTTGTAGAGAACTGACTGAGATGGGTTTGGACATGTCCAGAGGAGGGACAGGGACAGAAATGCAGCTGCCAGAAAAACAACAAAGAGGAGATATATGGATGCAGTTAGAGAGGACATGAAGGTAGTTGGAGTGAGGACAGAGGATGCAGAGGACAGAGTGAGATGGAGGAGGATGACTCTCTGTGGTGACCCCTGAAGAGGGAAAAGCCGAAAGAAGAACAAGAAGACGAGGAAGACATACAGTACTCTGTGCTCACAGGCTGCACAAGATCTTAGTATTAAAATTTACCCTTAAAGGAGACCACATATAGGTCTTTAAAATTTTTATGTTATGTCTGTGTGCTATCTTGACAATATTAATTCATTTTAATACACAAAATAATTCTTAGATAATTAATTATACCCTTTTTAATTCTGCCATTTTTAACTTTCGTTTTGAACGACCGGTTTCTGATACAAGTTCTGAAGTCCACGCCCTTCAAAGATCTGTTTACGCCCTCTGTAACAGCCAGTATCTGTAATGTGTTGTTGTTTTAAAATTAGCTCTTTTTTTATTACTCATTTGACTTACTGTTAGTGTTAAGATAACTTACCGAAACCCGTCTGAGCGCGCCGCAATTTGCTGCTCCTTTTAGCATGAGACCACCCGAATCCGATGCTAATGTTAGCTTGTTCCTCTTCCGGTGTTCGCCAGCTCCGCTCGTTGCACGTGGAGATTTTGGGAGTTATCGCTGTTCCAATCAAGACAACACAAAGTTCACCAAGTGTCTCTTGTAAATTAATCTGTAAGGAGAAGGTCCTCGCTGCTGCAAGGCTGCTTCGAGGCTGCTGCAAGGCTGTACAGTTGAAGCTCCGCTCCATCGCGCCAGAAGAGGGTCCCGTTGCCGCCGGTCCCTACGCCGGGGGTCTGCTCGTTTAATTTTTGCCGGCTGCGCGTTGGGAGCGATCGCAAATACACTAAAAATTGAACTAAAACATAAAAATAACAATTATACTTTATTTATAAAGCCATTTAAAAAAACCACAGCTGCAACAAAGTGCTGTACACATGAAATTAAGAACATATAAACAAAAGATGAGATGAAATCATGAAAAACAACAGTCATGTGTTTAATACAGAAGTGGGTTGAGCCTAACCAGGGGTTGCTAGGTGAGGGGCTGGACTCAGGTTTGAGGTGGTTGGCTGCGGTTTGTGACGTCACAAACCGCAGGAAGTGGGAAACGAAGTGTATTTATCAAAGATAAATAAATCTACTTAGAGTAAATAAACCACTGGGTGCATTTTTTTGGCCTTAGGACTGTTTTTTTATGAAGTAAATACCCAAAGTTGAGTAAAAAAACCATTAAAAAGTGAATTTTGAATATGTGGTCCCCTTTAAAGATCCACTGACGTGATTTTTCTACTATTCATCAAATTGCTCAAAATATATATATTTTATCATTTAAATATGTTAGTTTTTGCAAACAAAATGATAAATCACTTTAATTTTGCTTTAAAAGTGATTTTGAACTTCAAGCTGTGTTTAATCATGGGAAATCCGTTTACACCCGAACGCACCATCTGTGATGTAATGTCCAGAGTTGAGGCAGAGCTCTGAGCTTGTCACGGTGTGCGCAGCTCCACATGAAAGTCAGTCTGATACAGCATCAGACCTAAATTAGATCCTGTTGTTTCTTGTTCCATCACCCAAACTATTTTCTGCTTCCCAAAATGAAGACAAATAGCTCAAATCTTCACCTAGATTGATAAATTAGTCAAGTTTTAAAATGTCCGCTATTGAAGAGACTGGAGCCCTCTGCCTCTCACTCTGGACATTACATCACAGATGGTGCGTTCAGGTGTAAACGGATTTCCCATGATTAAACACGGCTTGAAGTTCAAAATCACTTTTAAAGCAAAATTAAAGTGATTTATCATTTTGTTTGCAAAAACTAACATATTTAAATGATAAAATATATATATTTTGAGCAATTTGATGAATAGTAGAAAAATCACGTCAGTGGATCTTTAACTATTCGAGTCAACCTTGCTTGTCAGCAAAATATCTCATGAACCACTGGACAGACTTTAAAACAATCTCTCATAAAGTAATTACTGGGAGTACATCTATAACTGATCATGTTTTGAAGTTGATCTACTGGTAATTGAAGAAGTTTTCAGCCTTAACAAACACAAAAATGGTGGCAACTGAGCTACAGTATGTGGCAAATACCCGAGTCATCCACAACCCTTGCTTTGGTTGTGACATCTTGCAAAGTTCATAACGTAATTTTAAAAGTTTGACCAAAAGAGCCTTCACTTTGTTTCACAACATAAGATCTCTGTGTCAAACTCTGGCATTCCTTCGATGACTTTAATGCAGCATCTGTATCTGACAGCTGTCTCACCTGTCCAGGTGGGACATGACCGTTTTGCTTATGTCACCACCTGCCTCCTGGAGAATCCGAACCACCTCGGCTGGAGCAGCAGGATCCCTGCCGGGGTGGATGATAACCGGGCAGCCCAGCTGAGCCTGAGCGTGTGCCGTGGCCCTCAACACCTTCGTCTCGCTCTCCGTAACGGGCCAGCCGGTGCCGATCTCGCCAATCACGCCACAGCGGATGTCCGTGCCGTCGGCCCCGTGCAGCACCTCGCTGATGATGATGTCTGTGAGCTGACAGGAGTCAAACATGAAAACCGTCACTTTTCAGACAAGCGACTGACACGTTACTGACACTTTCTGATTTCTCTCCCGCGCCATAAACAGAGTTGATGCTCATGAAGCGAGCACCGTGTTTGAATAACAATACGAGCGCACGCACACCGTCAATACAAAGAGACTGAACGGAGCAGGCAGAGATCCATTCAAATCAATCTGAAGTTACACATTAACACAAAGTGTTGAGAAAGTGCGATTGATCAAAAATGTCAGAACGACAATATTTATCTGAGGAGCTAAAGCTACAGCAGCAAAACTGCAGATGCATTCAAACAGCTAAAAGATGACACTTTTTAAATCTTTAAGCTAAAAGATTAAACTTTTTAAAAACTTTTTTGAGCTCCACAGACCTTTTCCACACTCATCGCCCTGGTGGCCTCAGTGTGGGTGCAGTCCACATAAAACCCTGCTCCAGCTATGATATGGAGCCCGGTGTCTTTGGCCAGCTGTCGGAGGGCAGGCAGGTCCCGGTCGATCCCCGTCGTGGTGTTCTCCACTATCGTGCCCCCGCCTGCCATCTTGAAGGCCAGCAGCTCGTCCCTCAAAGTCTTGACCTCCTGCTGCAGGAACAGGTTCTCCCGGCAGCTGTAGGGGTACTGCCTGAGCCAGTGCATGTGCTGCATCT
>JBBPBX010000192.1:138116-148613 GCA_038048925.1 Garcialebias charrua | reverse complement strand
TTTATTAAAACTGTCATTCTCGCGGATGGGGGACTCTGCGTGGCTGCTGGTTGATGGAGAGTCTTCACAGTTCTCTGAAAAAATCATATAAAAAGAAAAAAACACAGTATTGTTAAATTCATTATACAGTAATTGGTTTGGTTTGCATTAAAACTTATTTCTCCAAAATCTTACCAGCTGTGCTGTCCTGTGCAGGTTGGATAAGCTCAACTTTCATAGTGAGGTTTGCATCAATGTACAAACAGGACAAATCCCCTGCACTGCGATACAGGCTCTGCCAGAAAATGTTGTTGTTCTCTGCTCATCAACAAACATGTTGTTGTACTGGTCGAGGTAGACTGAAAACAAACACAAACACACACTTACTATACAAATATACACGTCCTAACACATAAATATCATACAGGATTATAGAATGTTTCTAAACACGGATCTTTGGAAACCAAATATATATTTTTTTAACCACAGTTTAGTGCTAATTTATAGTCAGTTCAACAAACAATGTGTGTTTAGTTCTGGGTTGGCTAACAAAATAAGCCACAGCGCCAAAGAAAACAAGGGTAAAAAATATATATTTTAAAATAAAATTCATAACTAATAGTTACTTTTTTAATGTGCTGAATAATAAAATGTGGCGAATGAAAGTCGCTGCCGCTGGCCTACAGAACTGTTGTGATCCAAACAACGACAAAAACAGCCGTACGCCGCATGACATGCAACTAAACACAGGTTTTTAATGTGATCTGTGTTCACAAGCATACGCTTAAGCTGTGTGTGTGATTAAAAAACACACAACAACATTTTACAACTGTTATTTTAGTAAAAGTTAAGGAGTTCACTTACTAAGGACGCGAGTGG
Source organism: Garcialebias charrua (assembly GCA_038048925.1). Classification (NCBI taxonomy): domain Eukaryota; kingdom Metazoa; phylum Chordata; class Actinopteri; order Cyprinodontiformes; family Rivulidae; genus Garcialebias; species Garcialebias charrua. Next base: position 147,755 of record JBBPBX010000192.1, on the reverse strand, counting down.
CCGCCATTTTGAATACGTCACTGGGATAAACTGGGGGCCGAAAAAATTGCCCCACTTCACGAATGGGAGTTTCCCACTGGAGCGGGCGTTCCAGTTTAAATCCACCACTGGGACCTTGGAAATCCCCACAATACGAGGTTACTGGAACGCAGCATTTGTGTCGAAGGGGAGAACTGAACTAACAGCTGGTTTTCTCCTCTGGAAAAAGCTGGAAACGTTCTGGTCATTGTGTCAACTAGACCTATGTTTCTCAGCGGAGTTACAGTAAAGTTTACTGTGCCTCATTCACTCATCTTCTGAAAGAATTTGTTTTCTGGAAAGTTTTATTTTGAAAGCTCAGTCAGGACGTGGACCTGTTTCTGCCGGTGAAGGCGTACTCCCCGCTCGTCTGAATCAGCCATACACGCACAGAAGTCGACTGGACGTGAGCTGGACCACATAGTTCGTAAGTGTCCACAAACTTCTCAGCCATTATCTCCAAGGGACGTGTCGTCACCAGGTAAAAGAGGCTTTGATTGTATGTTTTACGTGTCAGAGGTACAGCTGGACCTGTTTGGGAAATGTACCACCCTGTTTGTTTCAAAATAATTAACTTCGGTTAACTTATCTTTCATTCTTCCTCCTCCTATTCTTATTTTTCTTAAGCCATTAATCTGTCAAGTAAATGTGCCAACAGTAAGTTAAACACTAACTGTCTGTTTGTTTTTAATTTGAATTCTTGTCAAAGTAGTTAGTAAATCAGAGCTAATATCGATACAAATGTTTAATGTACTTTTATGATTATTTCAATAAAAGGTCTATTTTCTGGTGGATCAACATAATTTGAAGTCTCTCGTGAAGTTACATTTTTGTCTAATCACTTTAAAGCAATTTAGTACCGGAAAAAGGGTGAACCCGCGAATGAATTTGGGTCAGATCAAGTCTGCTCCAACTTCTCTAAAATATAGGTAAGTCAGTAAACTGACCAATAAGTCCTATATTCCATCCATCCATTTTCTTCCGCTTATCCGGGGTCGGGTCGCGGGGGTAGCAGCCTAAGTAGGGAGGCCCAGACTTCCCTCTCCCCAGCCACTTGGAGCAGCTCCTCCGGGGGAATCCCAAGGCGTTCCCAGGCCAGCCGAGAAACATAGTCCCTCCAGCGTGTCCTGGGTCCTATATTATTACAATAATAATAAATGTACATATGAGTGAATAAATTGCAGCACTGCATTGGAACATAGCTGGGAACTGCCACCACAACAGTTTAGCTTTCCTGTGTTAATATTTCCTGAGTTTTATTTAGGTCATTCTTACACTTAGTGTGTGGATGTGTGTGACATGTATCAAATATTCATAAAAATATTAAACAAATCACGTCTATAGGGGAGCCGCCAAATATGGGACAATTCCTATTAGGCTAGCTTTAGCTAACCTGAATATTTTACAACCCTCCTGTCCTGCTCATACACTGACTGTACTTACCTACTATCTTTTAACCACATTGAAAGGCTTTGTTATCCTGCCAACAACTTCCTTCTCGCTTTTTCTGTTTTGCGCCCTGGATAGTTTTTTTTCCTGCCGCTCCAAAGTCAAGTGCACGAGTGAAAAAATAAATAAATGAATAACGCGCCTGTGTGGGTTCTCTTAGGGGCGCGTGTTCACAACACCTGTGTGTGAAGGGAGAGCAGAGAGATAGGAGGGAGGTGAGGGAGCAGGGGGTCGCCTAATCAGTGCTGTTCCCCTGTTATTGATCATTTCATGCAGTTAAAGAAAATGCCTGCTAGAAAAACATTTTTTTTCTAGAGACGATTTTGACGCCCCCTTAAGTGCAGTGCTCCCATGCGGTGCATCCATGGCATAGTGGCCATTTGCGCCACTGACCGCGTGGACATCGTGGCCAAAGCCATGGGCGCCACCATGGCGCCAACAGACCCGGATCTCACAGAGGCTCTCACTCCCACGCCGGAGCTCGAGAGAATGGATCTGGAGGACAGTGGACAGGTCGAATGGAGGGACAGCTTGGACATGGTGGCTCCCGTCGAAGACTTGACAGCTGAATTTGACACTCGAGGCATGATGAACGCGGATGAGATCTCGCTAACAGCCTTAGGTGAAATTTCTGATGAAGAAGCTGACGAGAACAAAGGAGAGGAAGAAGACCTCTCACAGAACCCGGCGCCAGTGCTGCCAGAGACAGACGTATCGATCCCCACCCTGTTCGACTTGTGTCGCAGAGCGGTGGACGCGTTGCAGATCGCGTGGCCAGAACCTCCACCTCACCAACAGGTCACGAGGTTGGCAGGGAATTGTTTTTATGCCAAGCAGCAGTCGACAACGAGGCACAGGATGCCCATCTTCCCGGATTTCCTCACAGAGCTTACTCGCACCTGGGCTGAACCCAGAGCTCCCATGCTGTTGCCGCTCTCCAGTTCCTCGACGTCGCTGGAATGGAAGCAGCAGGAATCGCCAACATGCCGCAGATGGAGGACACACTGGCGTCTCACCTGGCCCCCAGATTTTCTGGCACAAAACCAACTTTTGACAACTTTGACAACTTTTTATTTTGCAGAAAAAAATTATAAGAGTTATGACAAGAAAACATTACTGCCACCCATCAAATGAATTGTTTTGTCAAATGAATCTACTGAAATTTTATGATTTAGTAGATTATAACATTTTGCAACTTATGTATAGAGCTCATAATTGTATGTTACCTTCAAACATCCAAATGTACTTTGTCAAAAGAGCTAGTAACTATAATCTCAAGGGAAAATATATTTTTGTCAAACAGAAATTCAGAACGAGTTTAAAGGGAAGATCTACTGTGATACAGGGTGTTGGACTGTGGAATAATTTAAAGTCAGAGTTTAAGGAAGCCAAATCGATTCTTGTCTTTAAAGGGGACCACAGATTGCTTTTTAAAATTTTTATGGTATTTCTTTGGGGTTAAAAAACAGTGTTCATTCAATTTAATACACAAAATAATTCTTAGATAATCAATTATACCCTTTTTAATTCTGCCATTTTTAACTTTCGTTTTGAACGACCGGTTTATGATGAGGAGGTCTTGTGGCACGCCCTTCAAAGATCTGCTTACATTAACTCCGCCCTCCAAAGGCAGACGAGGAAGTCTGAACTCACGTTACTGCACGTTTCTTTTGCCTCCTTCTGACTCTCCCTCCCTCTGACTCTCCCTCCCTCTGACTCTCCCTCCTTCTGCCTGTGGCGCAGCTGTAGGGGAGCAAAGCACACACACACACAAGCACAGCAGCACAGCGGGGGCTTTTTTATCTGCGTCCCTCCGAGGAGCACGTGCGGGCCGGCACACACACACATACACACACACACACACTCACAGCGGGCTTTCTTTTTATCAACACTACCTGACGCTCTGATGGAATTAAATAGGAGCTCCAAGTGATCTTGGCTCAGGCTGAACCTGTATGTGAGGACACACACACACGCGCACACACGGGTTTGGTTGCGTTAAGTAGTCTGTCCTGCTAATGACACATAAACCAACACACACACACACACACACAGAAACATGCGCATCTGTTCCCATCTGAAAACTATCAATTTTAAATCCATTATCTGCGCCACGAGGGTCAGAGAGTTAGCTGGCTAGACTCTGTGACATTTTTAGCCATGAAATCAGGAAAAACAACCGTCAACTCTTTTATACTGGAGTGGGTTGAGCCGCACCAGGGGTTGCTAGGTGAGGGGGCTGGACTCAGGTTCGAGGTGGGTTGTCCTCGCGCCTGTGACGTAACAGGCGCGATGATTTCAAACCGAAACCTATCTTATCACAGTTAAATAAATCTACTTAGAGTAAATAAACCACTGGGTGCATTTTTTTGGCCTTAGGACTGTTTTTTTATGGAGTAAATACCCAAAGTTGAGTAAAAAAAAACATTAAAAAGTGAATTTTGAATATGTGGTCCCCTTTAAGAAACTTGTTAAAGTTGATTTGTTGAACAAATATAAAGGACTGCATTGAGTATATATATAATTTTTGGTTAAACGAGTTGTTTACTTATTTGGTTATTATAGAGCACTTAGTTTGTATTAGATGATAAAAGGAGCAGATTTAACAAGATATTTTCTTCATCTGCTGCCTTTCATTTTACGTTTTTTTCTTTCTATTTTTTATGCATATGTTATTTGTTGTATTTCATTCTTATAAAATGAATAAACTTTAAAAAAAATAAATAAAAAAAAATAAAAACTTTGCCCAACAAAGCCTGCCGCTCTTCAGCTGCCCAGCTCGAAAAATGCTACCTAGCTCGGCCTCGTGGCACGTGCAATGAACGCCGTCGCCATGATGCAGGCGTACCTGGCAGAGAAGCTGCAAGAGCTCCAGGTGACAACAGACAAACAGACTGCGACTAAGGTGCTGGAGGAAGACCGCAGGGCCACTGACTTTGTGCTCCGCATGATGGGGACGGCATCCATCACACAGGGGAGACGCATGGCTGAAGTGGTCATTGCCCAGCGTCATCTGTGGATAACCCTGACGTACCTTCCAGTAGGTCAGCGGTTCCCCTTTTTGCACCACCTGATCGAGCTGACGGGACTCTTCGGGGGGAGGGGGCTCTGGAACGGATCCAGAGCAGGCTGGAGCAGAGGCGAAAACAGGCTGAAGCCCTCCTTGAGGGGATACCAAGGAAAACTTTTGACCCTCCCAGGGGCACCAGCGGGAGCAGACCCGTGCAACTTCGACACCGCTCAGCCACACGTCGTCCCCCACAAAAGAGGCCAGCTTACGACGGGGAGCAGCGACAGAGACCCCTAGCAGGTCCATCTCAAGCTGCTTAGTCCTGGAGCAGGAACAGATTCGTTCCTCGCCAAGCGCTCCCACCGAGAACCTCCTCAACAAACCATTATAGGAGACAGAAACGGGCCTGATGAAGCTGGCCCTCTTCACAGTTTTGCTGGTTCGTCCGCCCACAGGTTACGGGGAACCTGGTTATTTCTGCCCAGACTTTATTTGTAAAAGACTACGAAAAGCTGGTGACATTAATGTATGCACAAAACATAAGTGTTCTGCTGTGTGTGAAATAAAGACAAACTGTTGTTGCACAAAACACAAAAATAAAAGTACCAAAGCACAGTTTGCCCTGGTTCTTGACTCAAAAAAAAAAAAAAAAAAACGAACAACAACACAGCAACCTTTTTTAAAGACAGTCACGATGAAGGGAGAGGGCTATCACCCCTCCTCCCTCGCGGTGCACAGGGTGCCAGGTCAGAACAATGAACCCTAGCAGGGCGCCCCGGGACTGTCTGCAACAGACAGACCTCGCGGCGTCCGCGGGCGGGCAGGCCAGCTCACGCATGGCTGGACGGGGGAGTCAAATACTCACCCCCCATGTCCCAGGAGCTCGGGGGGCCTACAATACACAAACCCTCCGAGCTCACAGTGCATCCGCATGCCCGGAGGGCCTGTCTGCTACACACGGAGACCATGACGACAGCCTGTCATGGCCCCCAACTGCAATTCAGCAAATCACTGCACCGGTCCACGGGGGCGCTGCAGTCACCTGCAAGCCCAGGCCGTGCACACGTGCTGAAAGGGAAGACGCCCATAATGCTGCAGAAGTTGTCAATAAATGTCGTCACAATACACCCTGGGCGACTCTGATAATTTTTCCTCGTGCCCAAGAGAGTCCGGACCTCGTGAATTGGTCCCGATCTGTAGGTGCTGAGCAGAAAAATAAAAAAATTTAAAGCTCAAAGCGCTCAAACTGAGACAGGCTTTCCAGCCTGTAAAACCAGCAGGCCACACATAATCAGTGGATCTGAAATATGTGACCGAGCGCAGTGCACAAGCCCAGCTGCACCTTTAAATAACGACCCCTCATTGGGAGGCTTTCAGCTCCATCATAAAACTGCAGAAAAGCACTCTGACTCCACCACAGATTACCGTATTTCTGGGTGTACGAGTCATCACCATTTTGTTCAAGGCATGTCCTTCAGGGAAGCGTATCTCTTCAATACGCTTTTGTCCGGAGAGCTCTCAACGGGGTCAGAGAGTGACCCTCACGCTCTGCTGACACCTCTTGGGCCCCTTCAAGGCAGCCATGCCCTACGCGCTGTACGCACTACTAAAAATGCGTGCTTTGCAAATATGGCTAAGCAAGCGAACGCGCCCTGCCCCCCTCGGGTGAACAGGGAGGACCCTGATCAGCTCAGGGTGTCCAGCAACCCTGGGGCCCCAGAGAGACTCTCCAGTGTCCACAACAGAAGCCTCACTGGGTCGAGCATTGTCCTGCGTGTTAACCAACATGGCCGTATCCAAGGGGGGATGGGGAATGGTCTACAGAGACTGGACTGCCCAAGGCCTCTGGAAACCACAGGGCACGAGATTACTCATCAGCTTTCTGGAATTGAGGCCAGCTCACCTATCTGTGAAACACGAGCCACTCACGTAGTGCGCCCCAGGGCTATTGTCACGGAAGGTGACATGCACCTCGAGCAGCCCAAACCACGAAACAGAGGCTCTCTCAGGAGGGTCTCTTCTAGCCCCAGAACAGAGGCGGAACCAAAGGCTTGTGGACCAGATCTGGCCATGGTGTAGCCGGGCATCCGTATACGTCTGTCTGCCTGCAAAGTCTGTCTGCCTGCAAAACCTGCACGCTCTACAACCTGTGCCTCTCACTAAACCAGGGGTGTCAAACTCATTTTGATCTGGGGGCCGCATTCAGCTTAATCTGATCTCAAGTGGGCCAGACCAGTAAACTCATTCCAAGATTACATAGAACAAACAGTAAGTCCACTTTTTTCATTGTATTAGTGCAAAGAAGAAATCAATTATAAAAATCTTTACATTAAATTAATTGTGCTTTTACACTTTTACTCAGTTTAACACTAGCAATCCTAGGAAGAAAAAAACCACAATAACTGCCATGAGTTTGTCAAAATGACCATTGAAATATTCACATTCCATTTAGGTGTTTGTCCCCCTGAGGGCTAGAAATCTGGCAATCCCAGGATTACTTACCAGAGTTTGTCAGATGATAGAGATAATGATCAGCCCTACAGACTTCTGTTTGTGCATTGTAAATGACGTGGGGTGATGGGTGTTGTTACTATGACGATGCCTAAAGAATTTTCTTCTGCATGTAAAGCCTTGGGGGTGGGGGGGGGTATGTCCATTGTTTGAGAACATCTTCTGTGGAGCCTCTCAAACTCACTTCATTCACATCAGTTGAAGAAGCAGGATAAGAAGAGCAGCAGAGCAGGATCACAAAAGCAGCAGAAATAATGCCCAAGTTTTATAATGCAGAGCAAACTTTACAGTTTGTTTTGGATCAAGTGAACCCGTGCGATTCAGATGGTGAAGAGATAATCTGTCACTTGAGTTCTGATGATGAAATGTCTTCTGATAAGATTTTTTTAAATTTTCTACAGTACTTATTGGCTGTTGTATTTTATGGAAGAGGCACACTGTAAAAACTACCATCTTGATAAGTTACAATTGTTCAAGAATATTATTCTTGCTTAATTTGAGCAATTTTGACTTGTTTTTTTACTTAAAACAGGACAAAGTGTCTTGATATGTTGTTTTTTAACATGTTTTTATGAATTTTATCATGAAAATGTATTATGCAGCTGAGGGGTTTGTGTAAATTTCTGAAAAAATATCTTTACCTATTGGCATTTTTTATACAACAGGGGTCAACCTGTGGCTCTGAAGCCACATTTGTGGTACTTACAAGCTTTGATCAAAAATAAATTTACACTGAATTTTATTTGTTCCTATAACAAAAATGGCTAGTTTTCGCAGTTTTTCCTGTCATTTCCTTTGCAAATGTGTGAATACTATAACAAATAGAAGGAGTAAAACATATTTTAACTTTATTTATTAGAAGTAGGATATTTCATTTTTCCACAATCAAAAAAATTTACCTAGAACTGCATATTTCATTGTTATTTTATATTTATTTTTTGGTGGAAAGAACACATTGGCCCTCATGCACGAACTGTTCGTACGCACAGATTTGTTCTTAAACTGTGCGTACGAGTGTTTTAGGATCATTTGCGGCATTCAACAATGTTTTCGTATCCTACGATTTTCTTCAGATACGAACAAAATTTACGAGTGGTCCGGACCTGTCGTATAATTTAGGAGCGTCAGTCTGCTGTCATCCAGACGGATCTTCTCCACGAATAACTTCATATTTCGTTATTTAGAAAATATTTTGGGTTTAAAAAAATCACGCACCATAATTATTCTTGACAATAGGTTATTCTGTTTGAATTAGAATTATAATTTTAAGTTTAATTTGTCTGGTGTGTCGCGCAGGCTTCAGTGAGTCGTGCGCTCCCCTTGGTCATCAAAGCCGCTCCTCATATTAACACCCAGGTACATAAAATCCCCATACACCGCCGCAGAACAAGTACGAATTAAGACTGATCTTGTGCCAAACATCGGAGCAATTGATTATTATATCTGATTCGAAATATAACCTGCAGAATGTGGTTGCGCGATGACCAGGAGGTGCGCGCATGACACATTTGTGCTGCAAAACATGTTGGCACGCATCTTGCGCAGCGTGGCATTTATTGTCCATCCATCTCCTGACCACCTCCTGTCCGTGCTGCGGCGAGACGTTTGTTTGAAGCCATTTTCAGATCAAACCATTTATTCTTGATTTCTGATACTGTACGACCCACGGGACACACAGTATATGCACTACAATATTAATATGAAGTTAACTGTAGTTTCGAGACATTTTAAAATGCTTCTGTTCAAAAACACATCCGACACTTGCGGGGGGTGGGGGGGTAGCGGTGCGCTCTTCTGAATAAGTGAAACTATAATGTAACACAGTACACTAAAATTAAAGATATTTGACCATCCGACACTTGCGGGGGGTGGGGGGGGTAGCCACAGCGCCACTGAGAGCAGATCTCCGAACGCGTGAAGTTCCTCCTTTTACTTCTTGAGTTTGAATGAATGGACACTTCCTGCTGTCAGAAGGCAGGAAGCGTGGCCTTATATGGTGTTTTGAGGGGTGGAAATTATGTAAATTACCTTCCCGCGAGCACGCGCAGGTGAGTAGAACAGGTGGGATCCATCAACTTTAAGCAGCCCGTTTACACGCTTTTCCTGTGGATAGAAGACTTTGTTGGATCTGACGTGGCATGTTCGTACGAACGCTTCGTACGAACAAAAGTAGGAGACATTTAGGATAAAAATACGAACATTTTCGTGCATGAGGGCCATTGTTTTTTCCTTCTTTTACAATATGTTTCAGAATTAGAATTCAAATACTACATTTGTATCAATTTCCCATTATTGTGACCTTTCACTAATCAAATCTCAAACACATTGTCTTACAGATGAAGACACTGAAACACCTCCTGATGTAGTTGTTTACAATTCAACACCTGACACTTCACCACCTCTAAATGTCGATGACCAATAAAGGTAATCCTCGACTTACGGCGTTGCGGCTATACGAATGGGTGTAGAAATGGAACTCGTTCGTAAGTCGGGGATCACCTGTACAATCCCGCCTTCAGATAAAAGTGACCAATACAATCCCTCCAATATATATATATATATATGTATGTATATATATGTATGTATGTATATATATGTATGTATATATATATATGTATGTATATATATATGTATGTATATATATATGTATG